>CM043726.1:1094075-1358987 GCA_023969325.1 Oryzias curvinotus | reverse complement strand
CGTAGGCCCCCATCCTCCCCCTGATGGCATTTCCCCCATCCCCACACCTGATGGCGTGGCCCCCATCCTCCCCTGATGGGTGGCCCCATCACTCCCTGATGGCGTGGCCCCTCCCCCCCAGATGGCGTTTCCCCCATCATCCCATGATGGCGTGGCCCCCATCCTCCCCCTGATGGACATTTCCCCCATCCTCCCCCTGATGGCGTGGCCCCCCATCCTCCTCCTGAGGCGTGGCCCTTGGTCCCCATCCTCCCCCTGATGGCGTTTCCCTCATCCTCCCCTGATGGAGTGGCCCCCAACCACCCCCCCCACCCATGATGGTGTGGCCCCATTCCTCCCCTTATGGCGTGGCCCCCATCTCCCCCTGATGGCGAGGGCCCCCATCCTCCCCCTGATTGCGTTTCCCCCATTCTCCCCTGATGGCGTGGCCCCCATCCTCCCCTTATGGCGTGGCCCCCATCCTCCCCCTGATGGCGAGGCCCCCCATCCCTCCCCCTGATTGCGTTTCCCCCATTCTCCCCTGATGGCGTGGCCCCCATCCTCCCCTGATGGCGTGGCCCCCACTCCTCCCCTGATGGCATTTCCCCCCATTCCTCCCCCCTGATGGCGTTTCCCTCATCCTCCCCTGATGGCGTGGCCCCCAACCTCCCCCTGATGGCGTGGCCCCCATCCTCCCCTTATGGCGTGGCCCCCATCCTCCCCCTGATGGCGAGGCCCCCATCCTCCCCCTGATTGCGTTTCCCCATTCTCCCCTGATGGCGTTTCCCCATCATCCCCTGATGGCGTAGCCCCCCATCCTCCCCCTGATGGCATTTCCCCCATCCTCCCCCTGATGGCGTGGCCCCCATCCTCCCCTGATGGCGTGGCCCCCATCCTCCCCTGATGGCGTGGCCCCCATCCTCCCCCTGATGGCGTTCCCCCATCCTCCCCCTGATGGCGTGGCCCCCATCTCCCCCCTGATGGCTGTTTCCCTCATCCTCCCCTGATGGCGTGGCCCCATCCTCCCCCTGATTGGGCCCCCCATCCTCCCCCTGATGGCGTTTCCCCCCAACCTCCCCCATGGATGGCGTTTCCCCCATCCTCCCCTGATGGCGTGGCCCCCAACCTCCCCTGATGGCGTTTCCCCCATCCTCCCCCTGATGGCGTGGCCCCCATCCTCCCCCTGATGGCGTGGCCCCCATCCTCCCCCCTGATGGCGAGGCCCCCATCCTCCCCCTGATGGCGTTGCCCCCATCCTCCCCCTGATGGCTTGGCCCCCATCCTCCCCTTATGGCGTGGCCCCCATCCTCCCCCTGATGGCGAGGCCCCCATCCTCCCCCTGATGGCGTTTCCCCCATTCTCCCCTGATGGCGTTTCCCCCATCATCCCCTGATGGCGTAGCCCCCATCCTCCCCCTGATGGCATTTCCCCCATCCTCCCCCTGATGGCGTGGCCCCCATCCTCCCCTGATGGCGTGGCCCCCATCCTCCCCCTGATGGCGTTTCCCCATCCTCCCCCTGATGGCGTGGCCCCCATCCTCCCCCTGATGGCGTGGCCCCCATCCTCCCCCCTGATGGCGTTTCCCTCATCCTCCCCTGATGGCGTGGCCCCCATCCTCCCCCTGATGGGCCCCCATCCTCCCCCTGATGGCGTTTCCCCCAACCTCCCCCTGATGGCGTTTCCCCCATCCTCCCCTGATGGCGTGGCCCCCAACCTCCCCCTGATGGCGTGGCCCCCATCCTCCCCCTGATGGCGTGGCCCCCATCCTCCCCCTGATGGCGAGGCCCCCCATCCTCCCCCTGATGGCGTGGCCCCCATCCTCCCCCTGATGGCGTGGCCCCCATCCTCCCCCTGATGGCGTTTCCCCCATCCTCCCCCTGATGGCGAGGCCCCCATCCTCCCCCTGATGGCGTTTCCCCCATCCTCCCCCTGATGGCGTGGCCCCCATCCTCAAAATATACTGTTTTCTTTAGGTTTGTTCAGTAACATTTAATATTTCCTCTAATGGTTAGTGACTTGAAAATGATGCTGCCTGTCATTTGCAGAGTATTTAGAAAATAATAGAAAATATAATTTGCATACGGTAAACATTTGGAATGCGCTGTAATATAATGTTCTCTTGGTAAACCGGAGTTCATCTTTTACATTGTCGCTGTGTAATGGATGTTTTGTGGATCTTTGCATGCTTTTTTATTTTTTGCTGTTGACCTTGTCAATCAATCTCCTCTGAGTAAAGTGTACAGAGTATGTAGTGAGGGATTTTACACCCACCAGAACCCATGGGGACATCAGTGTCACGGATGGACAACAGAAAGGGTCTGGGTTACAAATATTCTCATTCTACTTCCTGGATTTCACCTCTCGCAGATTCTTTTTAGAGCATGACAGCCGCCACACACCAGGGAACACGTTAGCCTCTTAGATAAAGCTATAGTGGACAGAGGGAAACTTTGGAGAAGCTCTTTTTTTTTTACGCCAAGAGAGAACCGAATGGCTCGCTGCATAAAAAACCTTTATTGATTTGATGAAATAAATATTTTTCAAAAATGAAATGTATTCAGTTTGAGTGAAATAATGTGTTTCAGAAGTGGATATAGGTTTAATGTGGTGAAAACTTCATAACCCATGATGCACTTCTGGAAAGAGAAAATAATGAGTCATCTAAGCAAGAGAACGTCTGGAACCTGAGTTTTGAGGTTTCACCCTGAAGTTGGCGTTCCACTGGAAGCCGCAGTCTCGTCCTTTGTGACATCGATATCCCTTCACTTGCCACAAAAATTGATTTATGATTCTTGTCTAAAGAAAATAGTCTGCATATATTTTTGATACTTGATCTGCATAGGCCATAAAGATGTAACTTTAACGGTTTTTTCTGTCTATATTTCCTATTAATCTTATTTTTAAACATAGTCGGGATTTTTCTAATGAAAATTATCTGCACATATTTCAGATAACTGATCTGAATGTGCTTTGTTTTTTTCTGAAATAGTCCATTTTTTACATAATAATGAAGTACTTCATCGCTGTCATGTGATTTATTGATACTTCAGGATTCTTCATTCTGTCTGGTAGAAGTTATGAACCACATAGTGATAAATCATGTAGTGAAATGGTAGAACAGGGTGGGATTATATAAGTTCACTTCCTTCCTCTCCCCGTCAAGCAATTGATTCTAATTATCCTAAGTTTGATACGTCTTTGTATGGATGTAGGACTGTACAACTGTATTGTTTTGTGCATTATTCTTGCTTTGATAGCTTGAAATAAACCATATAATAAAAATAAAAAAAATCAAGAATGCCAAAGAGCTGCAGTGTCACTAAAATCCACTAAATCGATCAAATACCAGCAAGTTTTTTCCCTTCATTTTCATTGAAGCTTTTCATCAATACTTAAAAATGCTGCAGCCGTACATCTGGACAATGGCGTGCTGAGCCACAGGATTAAAACTACAAGTACCATTGACCGTACATTACAAACAATGGCAGTATTTCTCTTCTATTAATTGAAAGCATGTACTTGGGGCCACCACTTTGTGTCTCTAAAACAGTGTTTGCCTCAGAACAGGCGTTTCTGTGGAGCAGCTCAATGTCACTGGTTGACTGCTCGTTTCCCTGGGCAGAGCGCCAGATGCCACCAGTACGGAGGAAATACGGCGCCCCCCTTTTTTCTTTTTGATTACATTTGTTCTTATTAAAGAACATCTATTTTACTTCCCCTCTTTCCTTCGGACTGTGGCTGCGGTTGGAATAAATCACCACCTGAAGCTCTGATGAGCATCTGAATCCTGACAGAAACTAGCCGGTTGAAGGTCAGCGGCGTCCCGATCAGGGATTTAGGGGCCCATTTGATTTAGAGTTTCTGCTGATAACAAGTCCTGGGTTTTTTTTTTAATGTAACACATCTAAAAAAATTATAAAACACATTTAATTAACAGATCCAGTATTTTTCCTTTTGTCATTTAACACATTATTTTCTGTGAAATAACTTTAACAATCAAGTAAAAAATGCTGTAAAAGTATATCAACCAGTAAAAATACTTGTTACCTAGTAAGAACTGGTGATAATTAGTCATTAGGAGAAAGTTTGGTGACTGCAGTGGTAGTATCTTCAGAACTACTGAACATATTTTTCCTGATGTGATTCATTTCTTCATTAATAATTCGGACAAATAAAGGAAGACTTTCTTTTAAATGGTTTTTGTAGCATAAATATGATGAAAAATACTCATGACTAGCTCAGGTCCTTTATTAGTTTTGGTTCTTTTTAGAGAATATGGTATTCTTCTTTTAACCTCTTAAGACCTGCGTCACATTTTGGGTTTTATTACCACATAATTCTGCTTAGCTCTGAGAGGAGGAATAAAAACGGATCTGGTCTTCTCCTGCTTCAGCGTCTCACTGCCGTCTGTCTGTCTGTCTGTGGGCGGCAGACAAAGACAAAGAGAAGCACAAATCTAATCTTTTTTTCTGTTAGAATTGCTTTGCAAGTCACGGTTTGCATTAGAGAAAACCCCATAGAGACACTTGCTGTCAGTTTGAAACGATTTTTAAAGGAGTTATTGATATCGGGAGTCCAAATATCTGGCTAGCTTAGCTTAGCTGAACTGTTTTGGTGCGCTTCCTGCTCAAACTAGCGGCGCAATAACTTGTGGTTGTCTGTTCACTATATGCAGACTTCTAGTAGAGTATTTATCTAGAAAAATAAGCTTGAAAAATAAAGCGCTGATCATGTTAAGTATAAATTATGTCCAAAACTGATCCACGGGATCACCCATAGTCAGGGGGTCATGGTATTTAGTCAATTTACTAAAAAAACACCTCAGTCATTTTTTCCTTTAACACTTCATACCAGTCAAGTCAACAGTTTGCCCCCAGAAGCTGCCAGATTGAGTGGCGTACTTACGCTGGCCCCAGCGGCCCGTGCGGGGGTTCAGGTAGTTAGGGTAAAGGCCGTTGGGTCGGTCCATTTTGGCCAGCAGCTTACGGATGTGCATCACCTGAGACAATTACAGGTTGTTAATGGAAGGTACTAACTTTTTTTTTTTTTTTTTATAAAACAGAATTTAACTCAACATTTTGTATGACAGATTTCAAACCTTGAAGTCTTGTTCTACAGACATTTTGACGTTCGTTTTCATTCCCCCTTCAAGGAACAGGAGGGCATGAAGAAGAGCAGGCATGCAGCCCATAAACTCAGAGACATCACAGAAAGACTGAGAACGTCAAGGCTTCACCTTCTGGTAGTAGACGGGGTTTCCAGTCAGGTAGGTCAGGTGAACAAACTCCATGTGCAGAGTCCCAAACTCGGCCAGGATGCTGCTGCCCGCTGATGCCCAGCCCCAGTTCCGGCCAACACCGCTGCAAAGAAAGAAACACCAACACTCAGGAGTTCAGCTACAAACGACAAAATCCCTCTGAAAGGTACTGTAACGCGCAGGATAGCAGGTCGGGGGAAGGGGGGGCCAAACGCTCATTAGATGGTGCAAATCTCTACTCCAGGGATTTTTCTGTCAAACGAGACTGTTTCTACCCAGAGAAATTAAACCCGTCAACCTGGAGGAATTATAAAACTATTCACATTTTAAACGGCTTTACTGTTTCCTAATGATAAACATATGGTGAAGACTCTTTTGGCATTGGCGGCATTCTGAACAAGGTTTATCCGAGCTCTGTTTACGGCGACAACATGAAGATCTTCTATCTCTTGTAACCTTGACAAAGTAAAAAAAAAAAAAAAAAAGGCAAAAAAGAAACATCCTAGTAAAATTAATAAAAACAGACAAGTAAGAAGCTGATTGGAAAAAAGCCAAATGAAGATGGCGGACTCTCCACCACACGGAGCGTCCTGCACTCCTGTGCTACAACTGCAACCCAGAACTATGTCCACTTCAGGAACCTGTGCAAAAGCCTAGACTGGAACTCAGAGAAAAGCATCGTCTGGTGGAGAAAACTCTCAGCATCAGCCTCTCAGACCAAGTATGTCCATCAACGCCAATCCTTTAATCGTGAACTTCCTGCTAAAGCCAATTTCACCGCCACAGACGGCAACATCGTCCAAACATGGGGCCGTAACAATGGGTGGGAGTGGACGGACGGGGACCGGAGCACCCCCACCACCAGCTCCACAGAGAAGGCCAGGAGTCCAAAGACCTCCCTGAAGACCAGGCCGACGCCGGACCCAGGCCCCCCAGGCCTCTGCTCTACGCCCAAACAGTCATGGGCTGTGGTGACACGTCCCGGCCGGAGGATCTGTGGATCCAAACCAGACACTGCCAGCTCGGGGAATCTAGCGCTGACCGACCGCTGGATGAAGGCCTCACTGCAAGGTCAACGACCTGAGCGGACTCTACTGCATGAGCTTTTAAATAGCCCAAAAACTTTAACGGAGGGGAATGGGGGGTGGGGGTGGGGGGTTATTGTAACATTTGTGAATTTCTTTGCTTTTAAATGTGAAGCGCTTGGAGCTGCATACGTTTGATTTGACGTTTGCTGATAGAGCCATTCCATGCAGTGGAACTAAAAGTGCACGCGCTTTGGGAATAACACAAACAACGGTGCTTATTGTCTTCTTCCAGCGCCGTCTGAACACCCACGCCGCTCTGAGAGGAGGTGTAATCAGGCAAAAGCAGTCAAACCACGTGTGGGTGGAGCGGAGCTTTTCAAGCTTTGCCAGGTCGATCTGACATCACTGCACTTCAGAGCAGCAACCCCTGTGTGGAAATGAACTGGAAGCACCGTCATGATAAGAATCCTTTAAGGGATGAACACTGCAGCCTTTCTACACATGGATAATCTTCTGCAAAACCATCAATGTGAGGACATTCCACCAGGTTTTTGTGCTCCAGTATGTGCATCTCTGGGGGGGGGCTCTGACTTTTGTTGCTTTTTCTGCTGTACTAAACTCTGGTGACAAACGTGATTATGTCAGGGAGTTTAGAGGAAAACGAGGCGCATTTAATGGCTTCTTATAATCTAGATGTGTGAAAACGGCGAGAGAGAAAGATGCATAATATCTGTTCAGGGTGACCTCAAATGCTTAATAAACCAGCTATTTAACATTTAAAGGAATATTTTATTGATGCATCTGCGAGTTTCAGTGGTGCTGGATGTGCATCTGCAAACGACTTTCATTTACAGAATTTATAAATATATTCACAGAACAAGGAAGTGACACGGGCTCCTAAGCAGCAGGAAAAACCGTCCGCTCAGTATTTTCAAACTAAAGTGCACCATCTATGTCAGAAAGAACGTCAAAGTGATCACTGCGTCACTCACCTCTTCAGGTTGACCATGGCCCAGGGGATCCCAGTGGGGGTGTTGAAGGCAGGGAGGAGCTTCTCAGCGAGCTGGACAGCTTTCAGTTTGAACACCTGGAGAAAAAAGGTGGACGGGAACTTTAGACCTGGAGAACTTGGAATATTTAATGCAGAGAGCTTAGAGGCATAAGTGATGGTCACAGTGTATTAAAGACACATTTGTACGAGAAAATACACTAAATCTGCCTTCAGTCTGTGCAGCAGCAACATGGAAGTTGGAAGAGTCTTATGGAGATCTCAAACTTGGAGGTCAGACCGCTCCAGCTGACAAAAGGGGATGAACGAAAAACAGTCTTTTTTTAACAGACCAATGCAGAGAAATGGGTTTGCGGGTTACAGATGATGGGAAGTCTTACTCTCCACTGGCAGATGAAAGCTCTGACAAACTCGGAGCTCAATGTTCTTGTACAGACATGACAAAGTGGAGTTTTTCTGCATCCCACCATCAAAACTGAAAGTGGCAGAGAGAGACTCTGCAGCCCATGCTCATGGAAGGCAATGACCAGGTGACAGTGTTGATCAAACGCTGCTGTGACATGAGAGCTGCATCTTTTTTTTACCTTCACAGATGAAAGAAACCCTGTCTTTGCTTTTGCTCTCACTGATTTAACCACATTGGAGGATGCAGCGGATGATAATGGGGTCACACTGGAGCTCACGCTGAAGCCATAACATAGTCTGCTCCGCCTGGACTCACAAGATGACCCAGCTTTTTGGTTTCTCCAGCACAGAGATGCTCAGTTGATTCAGGAAAATGTAGAGTTATACAAAAAGGGCTGACGTATTATCCATCCCATAATAACCACACAGAATGGAGATGGAATTTTGGACAAACACAAATAAGGAGGAAGACTGACCGACTGACTGACTTTAATGCTGAACCGTCACATCATATGTACATTATTTTAATAAAAGCTTTCTTCAAATGAGACACGTCCTAAAATATTGCGTTCCAAACAGAAGCAGCCAAAACAAAGTCCTCTCAGTAAATATTAAAGCTCCAGAGCTGCTGTTCTGAAAACAAAGCTGACAGGCGCAGTGGGACGAAAAGCAAATGAGCTGCATTTTGACAGCTGATGAGCGCAGAAGCACCCTGATAACAGCAGCAGGAATGAATGGTGGACCTTCATCCCATGGAAACAACAGACTGAACTGCAACTCTGGTAACAGACGCGATAAGACAACAGGAGAAAGTTTCAGTATTTACCTTCAACGTGTTTCTTACATGAGCCCCGGTCAGGATGAGCGCTGGTCTATTCAACAAAGTCAAACACTGTGGACAAAAGTTTTCTTGAAGTCTTTTGGCCTTTAATAGCTTTGACTGACTTTTCCCTCTTTTTCTGTAAAACGCTGCCTTTAAATGCATTTGTGCTGCTAAAAACCTTGAATGTTACTTTGTTCCCTTATTAACACAGAGTTATGCTGGAAATATAACCTGTAATACGTGAAATCAGCTTTTAATTCTTACTATAATCAGGCTGTAAACACCTCACCAACACCTTTCCACATTTTCATCCTTTTTTCTTGTTTAAACTCTCAAAGTTCACAGAAAAATAAGTCCAGTATTAACAAGAAGACGGGAAAAGAGAGAACTGTAATTGATCCCTCGACTGCTTAGTTACTATAGCTCTAAAAAACAAATACAAATAATAAAGAAGATGGTCACAGTAAAGAAATAGTACTAAAACACAATTTGTTTTTCATTAGAGAATGAAAACATATCAGCTCATGATTGAAGATGTATGTAAATGTGGAAAGTAGGGCCCGAAAAGATAAAACCTCAGATTTTTTTATTCCAAATTAGATTTTTGATTTTATTCGATTCATGCTCGTTATATTTGTAAAATACAGTTTTTATAAATCTTCTATGACTTAATTTTGTTGCATTTATCTGCTGCTTCTTAAAGTCCGCTCCGTGAAAAAAATAGTCTGACTTTAACGTCTGTTGCTTTCTGTTGCTCCAACAGGTTTATCCTTCAGTTCCAGAGCTGGGAAAAATAAAATCTCAATTTTCCCCCAAATACAGTCTAAAACAACAAATTTCAATGAATCGATCTGTGTCCCTGCCCTAGTGGGAAGCTGAACACATTCTGTACAGGAGATAATGCATGGAGGAGATTGAGTGACAAGGTCTACAGCCAATCAGGAAGCAGAACACAATGCACCCTAAAAACATCATTTATACACTGAAAAATATCTGTGGAAGGTGAATCTTAATATAGCGAGAGAACACTGTATATAACTAAAGTAATAAATAAAATAAAAGTGCATTTAGCTTCTGTATTTCAAAGTCCAGGATGACTGATTTTAAGGACAGCAATCATGGATGAACCACTGAGGTGAACCAATGTTCCACAGACCCTCCAGGATTTTGTTATTTAGGATGGGTTGAAGTTGACGCAAGAGCTGCGATGCGTTTTAAAGTTCTTTTAAAGCCCCCCAAAAAGTGTAAATAATCTAAAATAAACCTTAAATTCTCCTATTCCAACTGTCTTTAGTGTGATATGTTCACTAGGAAAATACTGCACCCTTCAGCGTTTACAACATTGTTGTGCTTTCACTGAACCTTAATAGAACACTGAAACCCAAAATGAACTTCAGGTCTTCTTTGCTCACAAAAACACAAATATGTGCACTGATTTTAAGTCTGATGAAAATGATGCTTTTTGAGTTTTTGACATGTACTTGTGGCATTTTTCGGTATGAAAGACAACAATTGTAATAGGAAATCATTTCTTTCTTGCACTTCTAAGTATTTCTCCTTTTAAATCAAAAGACGCTTGGTTTGAATGGAACGTTTTTTAAGTGCGTCCAAGGCTGGATTTTGTTGTTGGCCATGCATATTTAAACATAAATATGTAAAACATATTTTTAAAGTAGAAGTCCCATTAGCTGTCACACATCTAGATGCATTAAAACCTGCGCTCCACATTTGATCCATCCTGTGGAGGAGCGGTGAGCTGCAGGAACAGCCACTCGGAGGAACCATTTGATGGTTTAACCCAAAGCATGACCCGTAATCCTGAACTTAACCCTTCCAGTTCAGCACTGGCCCTACGTATAAATGATGTGAACACGCACTTTCCTTCTGGCGTTTCATTTGATCTGCAGTGTGAGTGAAATCAACAACCTGCATGTGCTAGCATCAAATCAGTTCTGAGCCGCACCGGAAACGGTCGCTAAGCAACGTCTTCACCCATGACTGCTGTTGCGACTGATTGGTCAAAGTGGCAGTAAAAATGTAAAGTTGCAGGGTGTGCAACAATTCGTGAGGTTCGCTTGAATTTGCGTTAATAGCTGCGATCGCGAATTCCCGGAGGGACGGATTTAGGAAGTGAACTGTCAGCAAACAGGTTTCAGTTCATGGCTGCTTTCCTTTGAAGAGACGGACGAACAGTTTGACAATCCAATGTTTAATTAAATAACTGAGAACTTTCTGTGTTGGGGAACCACTAAGACCAGACCACAACGCAGAGAAAGACTGAGGCATGTCTGCAAAGGAGTTTCCTGATTCCATACCAGATGAGAACCGCAGTAGGTGAAGACGTCCATATAATGTCAGAGCACAGGTTAGGTTCTGCCAAGTGAACTAACTACACCACATAAGGGAAGAAGCACAGTAGGGGAAGCATCATGATGTGGGTGAGGAGAGGAAAAAACGTTTTAAAAACTAACATCTAGAGTTTACATCCCTGAACACCTTAGAGTAAGAATCCATTCTAACTGCTGAGCGTAGAAAACAAATCGGGAAAATGCCAAGGAGGGCGACCGCAGTAGAAAACACTATAATTAAGCTGCTACCGGGCATTCAGAGTCATTAAGTAAGCACACAGCATCATATATCATGGAACTGCACAAGTCTGGTGGCATTTCTGTCAATTGGAAAAGTGAAAAAAGAAAAGAAAAAGGCGTTACTGAGGAAGCACCATAAGTGGTATAACCCAATCCAGAACAAGATGACAAATCCCTCAGAAAACAAGTTATCCTTTGACAGCCAGTTAAAGGTGATCACCTACTCAAAGGTCGAGCTTTGTGTGGCCTAAACATACAAACAAAGCCTGGTGGGATTTCTGCAGCCTGACCACAGACAGGCGGGGAAGAGCTAGAGGAAAGCAGTCCAGCAGACGGAGGCAGATTCATCAAGTGAGGCTGCCAAAGCAGGTTTAAAGCCACCCGATCTATGGAAAATTCCTGCTGTCTCACAGACTGGGGGGGCTGCTGTTCGCAGAATGCGTAAGCAGCTTTTTGGGACACTGAAAGGGGGATATGGAGGTGAAACGGTGGAGAAAAGACCTGAAATAAAACAGACACAGATGAGGAGAAGTGGCCGTCTCAGGCTCATAAAAGGTCTGTGTGGTGACGGAGGAAACCCTGATGTGGACTACAAGGGGGGGCAAAGCTGAAGAAAGCGATGTGAGGACTAAAACTATGACCACTGAGGAACACAGACACTCATAGATATAAAAAATGAAAGAACTGCCCTCAGAAATGCCCTCTGGATTTTGTAATGAAGCCAGTATTAGTGATCAGAGGTAGATATGGTTAAAAATCCTGTTCTACTCTGTTCTATGTCATGGACGTCTATGTAAAAATGTTTTCTGTGTGCTGAGCAGTTCATACAGCTGTTAGTGACATCCAGCCCCAATGAACACCACCTTTCAGCTCTATTTACCTGGAGGTAAATCTAAGTAGTTTTAGAAAAAGTGAAAAAAAGAAAACGTACTCTTCTTTTTTTTGTTTTTAGAGTTTTCCACAAGCATTTGCTTGAGCAGTCAGGAAGCATCATCATATGCACAGATATGTGTCCCATTTGAAAAGCAGAGAGCGGTCTGTGAGGTAACCCTGCTTGTCAATCACAGAGGTCAAAGGTTTCATGTAGGTTTTAAAAAGGTCTGCAATCACTGCAGCTGTTTTTTCGGTCCATTCTTCTATGCATATCTTCTCCAGAGCTGTGAGGACTTTGGGGCTTTAAAATCCCTCAACAGATTTTCTATTGCATAGCCACTCCTACGGTTACCTAGACGATGTGTTTGGGATCATTGTCTTGTTGGAAGATCCAGGCTCATTTAATCCTCAATGATCTCACAGGTGGAAGATTCCTGTCCAAAACCTCACCACACATGACCTCATTTATCTTTTCCTACTTATGGATCAGTCCCCTGGTCCCCTTTTGCATAAAAACAGCTCCAAGCCATGATGACTCCACCCCCATGCTTTGTATTGTGAGACACAGAGACGATGTCTTGAACTTCCACACCCTTCAACTGTTTTAACTGACCTGGCACAAGCGTGCTCACAACCTCAGCACCACCTGGCGCTTCGTGTATTGCTCCGCTACATAAACTAGTCCCCTATTATTTCTAAATGCATTACACCATCCCCCTGTAGAAGAATACAGTGGGAATATATGCATATAAAACAATAAAATGCCTTGAACTGTCTGTACGATAATTTTAAACAGCTCCTTTTCATAAGCACTTTTTAGTGAAACATTAGCCTTGGAACAACAACATTCTAAGCTATGGCCTCTGGGTAGACGACCAACACAGACGACGAGGATTCTTCTCTCTCGTAGTTTCTCAACCCTCAACCATTAAGTAACAAAGTCTTTTAAATAGGATGGTTTTTTCCCTCCATTTGGTCTTTTGATGTGGCTGTGAACTGATCAAAGTGCTGTCCTCACCCCTCCATTCAGAGTCCTTCTCTTTTCTGTCTTCAAGTTCTAGCGTTTAGCTTTTGCACCCGCAGCCTTCATCAAGGAGAAATCTGGCCACCGTGGACCAAGTGTCTCCTCCGGCGCCCATACGTGTCTGCAGTACCTTTCTCGAGTTAAAAGAGGCACTTCGAGAGTACTTCGATATTTTGCTCTGTTAGAACTGAATAGAAGTCAGATCCAAAGGAGAACTGGCCGTTTCCTGGAGCACATCCTTATTTTGCATGCTTCCTCATGAAGATGATTAACTCTGACAGTTTGTCTGATCCAGCCAATAACAGCCGATTTATGAAACACATCTCTGCACTCCCAACAAAACAAGCCCAGGGACCATCATTTCCCTCTTTGACACAACTCCACATCACACCAGCAGAATAACCTTCAGGTCGACACACATCTATCCTGCCGGGATCATGTTTACTTCAGCAAGGAGCCAAGATTAGTAGAAGAAGTGCCTCTGAGACAAAAGCTCGTTACAGGAAGGCTGCTGCTTCAGTGTTCAGCCTTTTTGAATGTATGACGAAGCTCAAAAAAAAAAAAAAAAATCAACCACTACAAGACAAACATGGACTGGAAACAGAAAACAGAGGGGAAGATGGGAAATGACTCTATTCAAATTAAAGACTACAGCAGCAGCAGACCTATCACATGCCCATTGCTGCAGAAAATTAAATCACCATACAGTTCTGTATAAAACCTTTTTCTTTCATTTAGTAAAATAAAACAGTTGCATGTTATTGATAATTCAGAACGCCATGAAACTATAAATGAACCATAGAAAATGAGATAGTTGATCCAAAAAGAATATTAGAAGAAGAAGAAGTGACTGATTCTTTTCAGGTGAAATCTCTTTTGTCTGACATCATCCTTAAAATGAATCATTTATCCCAGTTAGGGAGGCCTACAGTCAACCAGATCTTAATGTCAGTTGAGTAATGATCCATGTCAGATTATGGCTGTCAGATGATGTGACATCATTATCTGTCAGCTGCTGGCAGCAGGACAAACTGAAATTAGTGCAAAGTGGAGCAGCTTTAGTTATACCGAGGTCCTACCAGGAAGTAGTAGTAGTGCTGGAAGTGGCCATCACAGTGATCACAGTGTTAAGTGATCATTACAACCATCTGCCTCCAGGTTGGACGGGTTGTTCTTTCAGAGATGCTCTTCTGCAGACCTCAGCTGGAACCAGTCTGACCTCTGGCATCAACAAGACATTTCCGTCCACAGAACTGCTGCTCACTGGATAGTTTCTCTTTTTGGACCATTCTCTGTAAACCCTAGAGATGGTTGTGGGTGAAAATCCCAGTAGATCAATGAACCTATGAAGCCTGTGTTTGGACTGAGGGAGGAAACCGAAGAGCCCAGAGAAACTCTGAACAAACACGAGGAGAACATGCAAACTATACTGAAATGTCCCAGCTGAGATTTGAACCAGGCAAGAGTGCTGACCACTACCGCACCGTGCCGCCTGAACTCTGAAAAATGTAATATGAAATAAAAAAATGCATACTTCACCAGTAAAATGACATGTAGAGAAAAGAGAAGCGTCAGGTTTTCAATGCTCTTCTCCGATAAGGTCAGCTACAGTAAGATGTTTAAGCTCAAAAAACAACTTCATAAATCTAACACAAACGGTAAGATTCAATGCTACTTTAAAATACTTTCAAAGCCAGTGGCCAATACTGAAATCCATTTCAATAACTAAAACAGAAAATTATTTATGCCTGTCTTGAAGTAAGTTGGATCCTTTTGAGAGATTTTTTTTCCCTCACAAAATCTTTAAGTTCTTCCAAAAACTGTTCTTTAAGGAGAGAGCATAAAGCCAAAGATCTCCACTCATATTCTTACAGAAATAAATATCCAGACTCTGATGTTCTGGTTAAAGCTGGGAGCTTATTCTCAGGCAGCATTTTAAACAGCAGATCTGCTAAATCTCTCCTCATTGAGAATTCTCTTGGACAAACATTTCGAGGCTTATCTGGCCTCCTTTCCTGCTCGTCCTTTTACTTCCTGATCCTTTAGTAACTTTTTTGCAATAAAGAATCGTTTACCCATAAAGCCCGAAGCAAACACAATTCGTACACAGACAGGCTCGCACAGTCTGGGCTGTGAGGACTGGGCCACCGTTTGGCGAGTAATTGGCGGCTCCTAAAAGGATTAGGGAGTAGACTGTGAAATGTGCTGAATGTGGCAGCGAGGAAGACGGTGCCCTGAGGGCCACAAAAAGGGAGATAGAATTAAGTGTGTGAGCTTGTGCGGGGAGTGTGTGTCGCTTTTGTACAGTCATCATCAGCTGATCAATGTGCTCACTGAATTTAACACTCAGAGGCCTGGCATCTATCAACAGCTACAAAGGAAATTCAATGAATGTCTTCATAATTACTGACAAACTTACATTTTTTTCATCGAGTAGTCACTGAAGTTACACAGGAAGGCCTCAAAAAGTCACCAACAACCTCCAGGTTATTCAGGTTTAGTGTTTAAGGTGCTAATGTGTCAGTAAAGACTAATTAGAGCTCTGTTAGGTTTCCAATTTAAAAGTTGATGTCTGCTTTTTCATTACTCTTTAAGAATCAATGATCCTTTAATTATTGATAGAATAGTTTCACATCAAAAATGCAGATCTAATTCTAGCAATGTGGGCACCAGACTCCAACAGGAATGCCAACAGGACGACAGACTTCCCCAATACAAGGAAACCTTTTTGAAAGGTTCTTTTGTTTGTGGGTTTGGGATTCGTCACAGTCAGTCGCAGCCCAGGAAGACACAGAGCTTCTGCCAGGATGGCCTGGACTCAGACTGTGGAGGGGTCTGGTCTATGGGGCGTGAGACCGTGTTTTCACAAATGGAATGGCACCACAGATCAGACCCAAGCCCCACAAAGATCCTTTCCAACTACTCTGTAGGACAGACCGCATGAGTTCCACTCGTCTCGTCTCAAAATCCAAGGGCAGTGACTGAGACAAAAACACTTTTTAAATAAAAGATGGAACAAACTAGTTCAAAATATTTTAACGATTAGAAATATCAGGAACACTCGAGAGCAACAGACTGAAAACACATTTGAATATGATTCTACGTTAATATTGCCAACAGTTGTAAAAGTCACTTGAAAAACTGAACTTGCTTCAAAAACTACCACTCTATTGTGAGCTATGATATTTGCAGGACTTTAACGTTTATTCACCAGTTTGATTTCCCTTAATGCTTCCCGATGATCCGTTCTTTTCTTTCCCACATTAAGGTAACCTGCTTTTGCTGCAGAACCCATTTCCTCACATTGTTTTACATCTCCATGCAATATTTGCAACTTTTTCTATTCAAGTTCTACTTTTTCTTTTGATTAAACTTGCATTCCTGCAGTCTCCATGTTTTCTTCTGACTTGTGAAAGAAGCCAACAGAAGCATTTACAAAGGTAGATGTGGAGTGAACTTTCTGTTTGTTGTAGCATCTTGGTTTTCCTCATCCCTGTGTGGTTGCTTGCCTTCTGGCACAGTAGCAGCAGCAGTAACTGAGCATGTCATCAAAGCAATATCTGCAAGAAAAGCTTTCCCCAAGGACCGGGATCACAAACCGCTACAATCAGCTGGCATGGCCTCAATATTCACTGCTCTTTCTGTTGCTTTTGATTTCCTACCAGTGCATTTGTGCCACAATCCAGCTTTACAGAGTTTCCTGCTTTGTATCAGTTACCAGAAAGCACTGAAGAGATCCATCGTGGACTTTTGGAGCTCATTTAATGGTATAGTTTTAGAATGGGGCAATGAACACGTAGGGGCATAATCTGAGATTGCATTGGTACTAATTTCAGTGTTAAAGTAACGATTTCCTTCCAACAGCCTTGCATGATGTTGCTTTAGTCCTTCAAATCATTTGTGTGTTGTTTGTTGGGTTGATTGACCAGATAATAAGGTTAGTCGTCTCTGTGTTCATCAGGTAAAATGTGCTTTAAAGCAGTTTCACCACAACTTCTTGGACTTGGTAAGAGAAAAGCAGACTCTTAGTTTTAGACGTTTTGGCAGGTCTTGTTTGTGTGGGTCACCACAGTAAAGCAGTTCAACTGGTTTTAAACACAAAAACCTGCAGGTTTTATTGAGAGGAAATACTTTAAACCTGAATTAAAAAATAAAACCAGTTGACTGCATCAATTCAACAAGGAGACTTTGGTCCATGTTGACATGACAGCATCAGTTGCTGCAGGTTTGTCTGCTGAACATCCATGATGCTGGTCTCCCGTTCCACCACATCCCAGAGGTTCTCTACTGGGTTCTGGTGACTGTGAAGGCCGTTTGAGTCCAGAGAACTCATTGTCATGTTCTAGAAACCAGCCTGAGATGATTCCAGCTTGATGACATGGAGCCTCATCCTGCTGGAAGCAGCATCAGAAGATGGAACACTGTGGTCCTGACACCACCACCATCAGCCTGAACAAGGCAGGATGGATCCATGCTTTCATGCTGTTGACCCCAAACTCTGACTCTACCATCAGAATGTGGCAGCAGAAATGGAGACTCATCAGACCAGACAACGTTCTTCCATCTTCTAGGGTCCAGTTCTGGTGAGTCTGTGTGAATTGTAGCCTCAGTTTCCTGTTCTTAGCTGACAGCAGTGGTACCCGCTGTGGTCTTCTGCTGCTGTGGTCCATCTGCCTCCAGGTTGGAAGTCTTGTGCATTTAGAGATGCTCTTCTGCAGACCTCGGCTGGAACCAGCGGTTCTTTGACTTCCTGTTGTCTTTCTATAAGCTGGAACTAGTCTGACCTCTAACCTCTGACATCAACAAGACACTTCTACCCACAGAACTGCTGCTCACTGAATATTTTCTATTTTTGGACCATTCTCTGTAAACCCCAGAGGTGGTTGTGGGTGAAAATCCCAGTAGATCAGCAGTTTCTGAAGTCCTCAGACCAGCCAGTCTGAAAACAACAACCACGTTCAAAGTCACTTCAATCACCTTTCTTCTCCGTTCTGATGCTGCTTTGAACTGCGACTAACCAAGTCTACATGTATAAATGCATTGAGTCAGCTGATAAATTTGCACAATTCACACAACAGGTCTATGTGCAAAACCTTTGCCAGCTTCAAACTATGATCTGGATTGTGCCAAAAGCCTCAGTGACCGCCTCTGACCGTCTTCCTGCTGAGCTGTGATGCCATGGCAGTAAGTCATGGATACAGTGAAGACCAGGATTTGTTGGGCGTGCTTAGTGGAACAAACAGTCGGATGCTTCCCAGTGAGATCAAACCGACAGCCATTGGATTTTCCACAGCGCAGGCCAGCAGCACAGCTCAAAGCTGCCCATCCCAGCCCCGACAGGCTGACAGAGTGGAGTGTGAGCTACTGACGGATGTAATGAGAACATGCTGAAAGGATGAAGGCGAGGAAGACTGCACGGGGGTTTACGACAGGACATAGCAAAGAGCAATTACAGTGCTTTCTCCTTTATTGCAGGAGTTGGTTTCTAGAAATAACTCGCAATAAACAAAATCTGCAAAGTAGTCATCGTTTTTTTCTTTTAGAAAATAATTTTAGATGTTTTACGGCCGGAAAATTCCTCACTACTCACTTTATAGACTATTCCCAGACAGACACGAACCTTTATACACTTTTCTATCTTGTTCAAACCTTCACAGGAAAATAAATCCAGTACTATAGATTGAAAACAAAGATCATCTTTGCAAACTTAATTCATTCTATACTGTCCAGACAGGGGGGTGGATTAGCAAAGCTCGGCAGCCAATCAAGATGCAGAACACAATGCAGTGATAAAAAAAAGCAAAACTGCACCACAAAATCTGTAAATCTGTCAGGTTGTGAGAGGTGAACTACAGTAAAATGAGGGTCCATTTCAGCCATTTGACCATCTCTAACCTTCCTGTTTGTCTTCTTGTGATCAAAGTCTTTTCATTTTTGGCGCCTGAAGAGCCACTTTCCCTCCATGTCTGCCTCCCTCCATGCATCTTCCAGCCCTGAAGCCTCTCTCCCTGTGTCACACTCCTTCGTTGAACCATTATTATCCATCTCTCTAGCAGCACTAGCTTCCTCCACTGCTCCATCTTTGTCAGCCTCCACGCCTCGTCTCCTCCTTTCACCCCTCCATCTGTTTGTGACTGTGCTGTAGCGTTGATGCTTTTTTATTTCTCTACATTTAACCATTCCTTCCTCACCTCGTCACTGACCTTTGCTTATTTCAAACCATTTATTATTTTGATCCCGTTCAATTTCTTGTCATTTTTCAGCTTCCTTGAGAGAAAATCTTCTGTTTTCCACCACTTAGGGGAAAAAATGCTTAAAGGATTTTTACACAACTATTTCATTGGTTCCACTTTTTTAATGAGGCGAGCAGGGAATACATGAAAACATTTTTCTAATACAAATAAGAAAGATCCATGTAAATGGACTGTAGACGCCTGGAGGACACACAGCTCCGAATACTTCATGTGGAGGCCTGCTTGGGTCAAATATCCAATCATTATCCTCTCGGTTCACAATCATAGCACTTACATTATCAGGCTTAGAGCACCATCTGAATGATATTTGCTACTTTTTGTGGGGATGTGCCTCTAACACCACACTGTCCCAAAGCTCTGCTGTTATTTTGGCCCAGGCACATCACCAACCATCACCAACCATACAAAAGAATGAATCTCAACAAATATCCTACAATTTTTGGGTAGATTTTTTTCCAACTCTTAGGCCGGATCAGAATTCTACCCCCTAGTCCTCTGGCTTCTCCCTACCTCTGCCATTGTAGGAGCAATTGGAGCTGTAATGGTGTCTGAACGTGTTTGTTTAAGGGGAAGCTGTAGAGACTTAGGAATGCGTATCCAACGTATAACACAGTGGTCCCCAACCACTGGGCCGCGGACCAGTACCGGGCCGCGGGACACTTGGCACCGGGCCGCGGAGCGGTTCCAGGCCGCGGGAAATTTTTGCACCGGGACGCACAGAAAGAAAAAATAATATCCATTTTATTGTTTTTTTTTTTTCCGACAAAAACGTTTTATTTTGAAAAGTGACCGGATTCACTTTGTTACATCTGTCACACTTAACGCACGTCAAAGTCGCGACACCAAACATCAGGTGATACACCCCACTAAAATTAAACCCAAACAACCAAAATGAGCAAAAAACAGAAAGTTGCTTTGACAAGGGGAAAATTATAATTATTATTGTTATTATCATTACTAAAGAGAAAATACCACCCCCAGTCCACGTTAAATCTGTCTTGCGTTGCACCTCCAACCCCCCGACCCCCCCCGGTCCGCGGTAAACGTGCCTTGCGTTGTACCGGTCCACGGTGACAAAAAGGTTGGGGACCACTGGTATAACATATAAATCAGTATAAGAATGAATATAAAATGATTGGGTTTTTTTCACTATGCATTATGCAGAGAGATTATAATAAAACAAGAATATAATAGATTGTTCACAAAAACAATACAGCAACTGCAGAGCACTGAGGTGTTGTTCTAAGAGAGTTTTCATTTCACAGGAACTTCAGGGACATTTCTGCTTTGAGGTTCTACCCAGGATTTTAGAATGTTGGATCTGTTAGTCGTCCCACTCTAGTAACTAGGATTGCTCACATGCAGCCAACGGATCGTCGATTAAGCAGATTCGACACAATTCACAATCTGATGCAATTTCATTCCGTGTCAACATTTTTTCATTTTCCATTCTGAAAGAATGTCTGGTTATAGAATAGCATTTATAAATATCCTTTTGGCGGATAGTTATCATCAAAGAAAAGCAGTTTTTACATTACAAAAGTAACAACAGAAAATAAAAACCGATTATTAAACTTTCTGAACTGAAATTAAGACTCAAGAGGTTGTAAAAACAAAATGTTAAAAACTGAATAAAAATGTAGGAATGCAGTTTTTTATTACGCAGAAATGAGAAAGAAATCAGGTATGAAAAACTGTCTGGTTAAATAAAAGAGGTGAATGTAAAAGAATAATGTTTAAGATCAAAAAGGGTTTAAAGCAAACTAGAAAAAGCAAGCAGAGAAATGCAAACGTTAAAAAAACAAGAAAATCAGAAGCAGAAAAGTTAATTAAGAAAGAGCTCTGAGAAGAGGAAAAGAGCAGAAAGGACAAGTTAGAAGGACTTTAGGAGAATGAGACACAACCAAAGGAGAGAGTTTAAAAGAGCTGAAGACAAGAAAGTAAACACAATCCATCACGGGCCCTTTGTTTACCACCTCCACCAGCTCCTTCATCCTAATCTGCAGCCCTACTCTTCCTCATTCTTCTTCTACAGTATTTCTGCCTGCTTGTTCTCCTTTCTTCAGCTCTGACGTTCCTGGTGAGGTTTTCCCATTTTGCCCTTAATCATGTCATCTGATGGATTTTAACACACGCTGAGCTACAACTGAACGCCTCATTTTGTCACGTTAATGATCCTGAATTAACTCCTGTTGTTTGCTGGTTCAGAACCTTAGCAGTCTCCAAATGCATTGTGTAAAGATTAGGTAGATTTTTTACTTTATAGGGTAAGAAAATTATTCAAAAATTCATTCAATCTATGAAAAGATTTTCAGTTTCACTTCATGTCTTTGGTTAGTAAAAATGAAAAATAAAATATTTTGGTTAGCAAAAACTTTCTTTCAGCTCATAGGCAACATATGTTCAGTGAAAAATCATTATGGTATAGCTTTCCAGCCACAGTGGTCTTTTTCCTTCTGTGCTGACATGAGATCCAAACAAAAACTACTACTAAGATATTTTTAAACGTTTTCCAATGGGCGCTTTGTTTGTTTTTTGCTGCCATTTCTTATTAATGTAAATGACAGCAATTCTGGGATTTCCCTCACTTCCCCACTTTGGTTCCCCCTCCAGAGACCCGAGGTCCTCGCCGTGGCAGACGAGAGTTCATGTGAGCGCCAGCGTTCAGGTGAGCTTTCCTAAACCCAAGGAACTCCCTGAAGCAAAGAACCCCGGTGTGAATCGACCTGCCAGTTTCAATGTGCTCAAGTCGAACACTTTTGAACAGTTTGGTGAGAAACTTTTGGATTGAACAATGTGCTTTGAGTAGAACAAGAGTGGATGAGTGATGAACGAGTTCTAATGGCAGACACCTACATGCTTATGTAACTGCAGAGCAGCAGTAGGATGCCTGCAGGGCTCACAGCTCTTATGCTGATATTTTATGAGAAGTTGGAGCTCAAGAAACTAAGAACAAAATGTGGAGTGCATTGTCAATTTCAATAGTTTCTTCATCTGTGATCTAGTCCTCTGTGACCTTTCATTTAACCTCTCCTCTTCTGTCTACAGGTAACAAGCACGGCCTCATATGTATGCACAATATGAGAGAAGCTCGCTCACGGTCAGGTATTCTGCTGCAGAAGGACTCAGTATCTGTGTCAGGAACAAGGCCCTGAAAGAGAGGCATTGATAACTCTCTGATGAGGCACAACTCCAAACTTCCTGAGTAAAAAAACAGAAGGTCTCTTTAATCATTTAAAAGCTGGAGCTTTACAAAAACACGTGCTTTTAATTCTTTCAGAGGTGGAGTGAGGGAACATTTCACAGAAAACCTTTTTACTTTCCTCAAAACCCTCAGGCTTTAGACGCCTGAAGGTTAATTAAAAACGAACTGATCCGCAAAACCCGATCCAAGGAACTGGAAACTGTGGAATAAGATTTTAGAAAATAGTTTAGAGAAAATGTGCCACTTCAAGCTTCACCTGAGCTGTGCTGACCAGCTCAAAAACCTGAACTAAGACTGTGGTGCTGCCTTCTCCTCACAATACAGCAGCCTGGAGGGTCTGGACCAGTCTGCTAGCTGGTCTAAACACAAAGGATGAAGGACAAAGAAACATTTAGGAGATGTAGGTCTAAATAATAAGAAGTATTACTTTTATTTTAATACTCATTTAGTCTTTTATTTTATTGCAGGTCAGAACACAGGACCATCCAACAGTCCTTCACATCCGCAGATCACCTCATTTTCTACCCGCCCTCTTTGATATTTTCAGCTTCAAGTCATTTCTTGTCTCGTGAAAACACTCGTCTACCAGTGTTACTACGACCAAAGACAAGAACTCACCTCCTGTCCAGAGAGGTAGTACGCAGCCAGGAGTCCTCCAATGAACCGAATGTTGACCTCAAACACAGACACCTCAGCATTCTGGGAAAACAAAACAGCAACTCACATTTATTCCTCTGTTTCAAGCTCTCTGATACTTCTTGAAAGAGCATGACACAAACATTGCAGAGAGAATCCAAAAACTGTCTGTTATTGTTAGAGAGAAAGTTTTCTATAGATTTATTTGCTTTTAAAAAAGTTAAAATTGAGGATTTCCACTATGGCTTCATCACTAATTTGATCAATGTGGAAAACAAGCATGAGAAAAGATGACAGTCGCATGCAATACCCCGTACAGCCTCTAGAATAACGGAATGATGTGAGAAGTGTCATAAGTGAGTCATCCTGCATGTGTTACAGATACTACTGTTCTGCACGATCAATTCATCAACAAAACTCATTACACAGAATGTGACTGTAGACTGGATGTATTAGAAAAAGAAACATGCTCTTCAGTAAGATATTTGAGTAAATAAATCAATGATTCAAAACCAATAAAATAATAACTGTTCTGGGTTACAAAAAACAAAAGTGGAAATAAATAAAAAAAAAAACTAATTACTAGTTTATAATAATGCTGAAATTATTTTCACTTTAAATGACTAAAATGCTCATTAGAAATCTTTCCATTAAAACCCAAAAACCAACATTGTTTGGGTAAACAGAAACCAACTGTTTTGCTTTGGCAAAAAGAGAGCAACCAAAGCCAAAATGATTGAGACTAATCAATCACAATAATCTATAGATTGGTCATAAATTCAGAAATGACAGTAAAAATGAACTACAGGTTTGAAAATGGCAGCCCACAAAGCAACAATGTGGCTATCCAACAACCCCACACAAAACATTTCTATCTTACAAATAAGAGGACATGGAGACCTAAACATCATGACTTGATGAATGTTTCAGCATGTTTGGTTTGGAGCATGAAGCATGCTTACATCGCATGGACCAGAGCCTTCACAGGCTGACCGCTGAGACTTCAGTGTCACCTTGCTCACAGGCTGTGACAATGTCGTCTACATATTGTTTTGTGAAGTGTGTGTGACCTTGGTTTGACATGAACAAACTCTGGTGGACGCACAGGCTGTCATAAGAACAGGGTTCCTCTCCGCCCGGAAAACAGCGTCCGTGACGGCAACTGGGAGGCAAAATCGAGGAGCCATCTTTTAAAAAGGGAAGTGAGTGAAGCCTTCATGACACATAACTCGTGTTTATATGACGCCACAGGTGACTTTATCTGGGATCGTGTCTCTTAAACCCAACTAGCTTCACCTATCATCACTGATGTTAATCAGAACTCTGCTTCAGGTTTTTCACATCGACCTAGAAGCAAATGTGTGTTGTTGATTATTTCTTCTACTTCAAAGTATTTGCAGCTGTACTATAGTGATACTGTAGGGTTTTTGCCCCTCTTTGAACAGCTCCCCCCAATGATATGTGAGGCGTTTGAAGCATGATGGACTCTGACCATTTGGGTCTGAAGGTCCCTGGAAACAAAAGAAACCCTTCAGCTTTTATTCTGTAGAACTCAGACTTTATTTTGTTGATTTACTGAAAAACACAAAAGAGCATCTACAAAACAACATCCCCTAAAATGTTCCTTCGTTCCTCACCTGGTGCTGTGTTGTTGTTGCAAGTTATTATGAAAGAAAAGGATTCAGCATATATATATATATATATATATATATATATATATATATGGAATTTTTTCCTAACATCTTTTTTGTTTATTTTAGGAAACATTCAGGTATAAAAATAAAGGAATATCTTATCTTAAAAGTTTTTGCTAAAACACAGTTTGTAGATTCATTTCCATTTCGATTGAGCCAGACGGTCTAAGAAAACCTAAACATAGTTTTGCAAATACAAGAACGAGAGAATAATATTGGAGGCAATTCCAAACTTAGAATTCAGCAGCTTCTTTAAATCTCTGAAGACGAGGAGCCAAGCATAAAGGGCAGGAGTCGTCACTGTCAAGTGTCTATCACCAAGAAGAAAAGGCGTCCCGGATCATGCCTCACATGACAGCCTTCACCGTGTCAGACCACCTCATCCCAGCAGTGACAAGAAAGCTTCATCAGCAAAAAGTCATCTGGAAAAAAATCTCTCAGAAAACACTAGAACCTCACAGGAGCAGTCTATTTGAAAACGGTTCCTAACCCCTTACAAGTCACTTATGTTTAACCAGCAAGTTTCTCCTTGTATTGAAATGACAGACATGACAATATACAAGACGTGTCACAGTGCAAAGAGGCGCCTGAAACAATCCAGCACATAACTGCAGGGTGTAAGATGCTGGCAGGTAAAGCATACATGGAGCGCCACAATCAAGTGGCTGGAATAATATACAGGAACATGTGTGCAGAATATGGACTGGAAACCCCAAGGTCAAAATGGGAAACACCCCCGAAGGTGGTAGAGAATGAGAGGGCAAAGATCCTGTGGAACTTCCAGATCCAGACTGATAGGATGGTAATGGCGAACCAACCAGACATCGTAGTGGTGGATAAAGAACAGAGGAAAGCCGTTGTGGTGGATGTGGCAGTGCCAAGTGATGGGAACATCAGGAAGAAGGAACATGAGAAACTGGAGAAATACCAGGGACTCAGAGAAGAACTGGAGAAAGCCTGGAAAGTGAAGGTGACAGTGGTGCCTGTGGTAATTGGAGCACTCGGGGCAGTAACCCCCAAGCTGGAGGAGTGGCTACAACAGATACCTGGAAAGACCTCAGACCTCTCAGTCCAGAAAAGAACAGGAACAGCTAAGATACTGCAGGACCCTCAAGCTCCCAGACCTCTGGTAGAGGACCCCAGCTTGGAGGAGAAACCACCCACGGAGGGCGAGAGGGGTCTTTTTGAAAATATATATAATAACAATAGTGTCTCTCACAATGACATCTCTTACATTGTCACGTAACATTGTCACACTCGTGTCATTTCCAATTGATAAGCGACTTGCTGGTCAAATAAAAGCAACTTTTGAGTCAAAGTTTGCCAGGGAGAATATTGTCAGAAATAACTGTAGCATTGACCTAAATAGGTTTTCCAAATAAAAAAGGGAAAGTTTGAACAAGAAACTCCAGCTTCTGCCCAAGTGAAGCATTTTGAGCTGTCAAAGCGACCCTGTGCCACCAGAACGAACATGCCTCAACATCTCTGCTGCACCACCTGATCAAATCATCACTTTTCCACTGGTTATTCATGCAATAGTTAACAGGCTCTATCAGCTTTGATGCCTGCAGTTAGGGCAGACCTGCTGCCAGCTCATCTATCATCAGAGGGCAAACTGCTGTACGGGGCCCCACCAGCACACTGGAGAGCCCAGAAATGACTCACTGACTGCCTCAACCTGACATGGCAGCTATTAAATCATTCATTAGTGTGGAGGATGTGGTGGGGGCAACTGAGAGGACAACTAAATAAGAGCCAAGAGAAGAGTCTAAAGATCTGAGAGAAGGGCTGCACGATATGAGGAAAACTCGCAAAGTTCGATATTAGTGATCAATATTGTGATGACGATATAACTTGCGATACATGAACAAATAGGAAAACACCCAAAAACATCATTTCCATTTCACTGCAACAGTTTAATTCAAATAAGAGTCAACATAACTCAAATTAAACTCTAAATAAAAATGGTCTACATAGGAGGCGAGCATCTAACATCAAAAGAGTCCATCCGATTGGTCAATCAAATAAATCAATTTATTTGATTGACCCATCGGATTTGTTAAATACTCAAGGCTGCCATAAGATTATTTTAGCACATTTAAAGTAACCATTTATTGCAATTTTTGTCATCTTTTATGATATATGCATATTGCACAGCCTGATATCGCGATAACGATCAATTTGACATTTCTAGAGCGGACCTATCTGAGAGTATTTTTTTTCAATTCGTCAGACAAAACGACTTCTAAAAGTTATAAAAACTTTTTTTTTTAAACTTATTGAATTTAAAAATGAGTCTAAATTAAATGTTATTTTTACACAGTTACATTAATTCTAAACAAGAAAATGAAACATTATTGCTCTAAAAAGGCTGAATTACACAAAAGACTAAAATTTACATTATTATTTACAATATACATAGGATAAATGCGCCAACAATAAATAACTAAAATATCAGATCAGAATGGAATTTAATATAATTTTCAAAAGCCTCATTCAGGGTAGAAATGAATTAGGGGAGCACCGGATTACCCCCACTCGCTTTTACTATCATTACTATGACTATATTAGTGTGTGGTTTGGTGTCTGGGGAAATGTGCAGTAAACAGGTCCTGTGGAGCCCTTCGTATTACTCAGACCCCATAAAATAGCCCTCATCCTCCAAGAGGTTGGTGGTCCCTGCTGTAAAGTCAGCGGCTTTTGTGCAAAGACAAAAAAAAAGTCAACTGCATCCACTGCTGCCTGGTCTAAGTATCCTCTGAAAGATGGGAACAGTTCTGTCCGCTCTCTCTGTCTGTTACCAGCTGTTTCTTTAGGTATCAAAAGGTTTAAGCAATCACGTCAAAGTCTTCTCAGGGGGTAGGGAGAAATACTTTTACAGACCATTTAGACAGACCTTCTATTAATTTGCTTTAGGCCGAACACAACATACCTATGGAGGAGAATGCCTCTAATAAAACATAAATTCCATGTTCATTCTAAGCATGACAGATTAATTTTGATTTGATTAAAGTAAAAAAAAACAAAAAAGACCAAACCAGACATGGATGTTGTGCTGCGGTAGCTCAGTAAAATGATGAAGAAGTTACTTTCATGCACAGACGGACCTGTGATTAGATTTGACTCAGACAGATGTGTTTAATCTCACAAATGGAGATCCAGACTACGACTTCACTCAAACCTCAAGGGGTTCAGCGGCACGCTTTAGGTTGAACAAATCTATGATTTTCACAGGCACCAAGCTTCATACATGTTTGATGCAAATGACCATGCAGGCTTGAAAAAGATGGCTCCCAAAAAACTGGGGAATTGTCTGATCCGTACAAGTCCCCTCCCTCCAACAACTAGATTGATGCCGTTACAAGAAGAACCAGATGCTGTCCTCAACAACTGATTAAGTAGATGATCCATTGATGTTTACCTGAATTATTTAAATAGAGCTGCAGTGGCACACCTCTGTTTTTCTTTGGGCTGTTAACAGCAGATTCAAAGTCCCGTCGTCTCCCTCTCCATCCGGTAGTCTCCTGTGCGTCTTGTGGAGGTGGTGATTTTCCAGGTATTACTTAGCCCCAGAACACAAAGTTTTCTCATCGTCTTCTGCTGGTCTCACTTCATTTATATTTGGCTAACATGTTGAAATTCTGGACTTTTTCATGGTGTTCAGATATGTTGTTTTAGTTTGTTTTTTTTTACTTCATCAGCTTCTCCAGTGGGTATTCTGGAAATTGTAGTGTCAAGTAAATGGGCAGCATTTAAAGTCTTGCTAGCTAGAGGACTGTAAATATTTATACTCCAGAATAATTACAGGGAATCTGATTTTAAAATTTACTTTAATTATACTTTTCTACTTAAGTGGGAAAAGAAAGTACACTGCAACACACTGAGCACTCTGGGTTTTAGCATGTTTCTGCAATTTTCATTTACATTTTTTAGGAATGCCTGTGCTGTTATTTTTGGGCTTTTGGTTTTTGTTGTCAACCTTATTTTAGTGACAAAAATTAGTTTGCTACTTTGATAAGGTGACACAAATGAAAACATATTTCTTTTTGATGTTGTAGTTTGTTATTAATTGTGAAAACATTTAAACTGGCATAGCTTTACAGAAGCCAACACTATAATTAATAGACGTTTCATCTAAATTTGTTGAAACCAAAGGTTTTTTTTTTTACAGTAAACTGAAAACTGTTGTCTGAAATGAGGATTTTTACCCAAGAAAAATCTACTGGTTTGAAGGAATTGGAAACATGTTTGCAGTAATATTATGAATGGCATGAGATGGCCCAAGCCATCAGCCATGGTATCCATCCATAGATACCATAAAAGGTATCCATGGTATCTATGGTATCCATGGTATCTATGGTATCCATGGTATCTATGGTATCCATGGTATCTATGGTATCCATGGTATCTATGGTATCCATGGTATCTATGGTATCCATGGTATCAAAGCATGTCATGTAAACAGATTAGAAAGTGTGAGCCCTAAGCAGCTGAAATCTTTCTTCTTTACACTTTACAATATCAACGTTGGGTTTTTAAAGCAAACTCTGGCCTTCAACGGCCATGCACTACTTTCTTTCTTGTCTCTTTTCAGAGAATGTGGAGCGATGGAATCTCCAAACCAATTTCTGCTGCAGCTTTTGTGCTCTTTTCTTTGCCCTTTGTTCCCCACTTTCTCCATCTATTCGTCTTAACAGCGCAACCACCAGGGCGCTGAGGTTAATTAGCCCTTTGAGGGTCACGCTGTCAGATCTTTTCTGCCTACCTGGAAGCTGCCCCAAAACTGCCTCAACAGGGAAACTAACAAGGCACTAGTGCCACATAGAGTAAGTGTGTTGGGAGGGTTTTGCAAAAAAAAAAAAGGCAGAAAAAGTTTCCCCGGGGTAGACGGATGAATGGATGAGCGAGCTTGGCCAGTGCGAAAATCAGTATATGTGAACCAACCGAAGACCAAGAGGAACAGAGTTTTATAACAAGACAGACAGTAAGCTGTAGAAAGATGGAGGATATGAGAGCAGAAAAAAGACAGTAGTTGAGTAAAAGAACATCTTTAAGGATGAGGGGGAAACACTCAAAAAGAAGAAATGAATAGCAAATTATGTCTTGAGGGAAAAAAATATGCCAAAAAACAAAGACTAAAGGTGGATGTGAGAAAGAGAATAAAAATGTAAATACCAGAAAATGAGGGCATGGAGTGTGCAAGGAGCACCGTGACTCTTGTGCTTAAAAAACCCAACAGAAGTAGAGTGACTGACAGAAAAAGAAAGCTGGTAATGGAACAGGGAAATAAATGGGGTAAAAGGCTGGACTGATGGACAAGAGGGACAAAAAACAGTCAGGGAGGGGGACAGAAGAAAGGTTTCTTGTTTTTTTTTTTTGTTTTTTGAATCGGAAGAGTGATGAGATGTCAAATATAGAAAAGTTTAATGAAAAGCTGAAATGGTTTGTCTTTCAAATGTGGGCACTCTGACTTTATAGTCTGCCAAAATCAAGCATTTATTGATGCAAGATCAGTTGAGCAGTCCATGATGAAGAGCACTTTAGTGTCAGAACCCGACGGACAGAAGGTCTTAAACAAAAAAGTGGGTACACACCACACTGAAGTCCAGATTCTGCTCGATCCACTCTTGGCCGTCTTTGAACTCCTCGTGCAGGCCCATGATGTACAGCGTGTCTAAAGCGTCTACAATGGTCGCTCCCATTTGAGAACTACCTGTGCAAGACAAATGAAGCACAAAATTAATATAGATTAACATTTCAGAAGTTAAAATATAATAATAATAATACTCAACAAGAAATAAAAAGGTCTCCAGTGGTCTCCAACCTTTTTCAGGCCACAGACCGGTTTATTGTCGGGCAATATTTTCACAGACCGGCAGAGGTTTGTGTTTCATATTTTTAAGATTCCAGTTTATGAAAAACCTATTTTTTTAATTAAAATGCTACAATAAATTTAGTTTTGAAAAAAATCTAAAACATTAGTAGATTATTTTACAGACGACAAAGTTGTTGATTTGTAGAAGTTGTTTCTGATTTGTAAATAATTCAATTAAAGCAACAGTACGACTTTATTTTCATAGAAGACCATTAGAACACTGAGAACTCAACCCAGTCTCAGATTATCTTTCAGGGCAGTTTTTCATCTGCTCTTGATTCACTAAGATTTAAAAAAAAAGAAATTGTGAGGAAACTGGATTTTCTAGAAAGGACTGTATTAATAAAAAAATATTAGGTTGGTTCGTTCCCTTCAGTTTCCAGCACACAGAAATGAATGAATGAGGACACAGAGACAATACTTAGCTTCAGTGAAGATTTACTCCGCACAAAACAGCACAGATTTGTACGCAGGGTTACAGACAGAGGAGCAGGATCACAAAGTCTGAACAAAGACACTCAGAAAAGGGCTTGGTATATATACCTGGCATTTACATATTCAGAAGATGGTCCGAGGGTCTATGGTGTGAAAAACCCACCCACATGCTGTTGCAGGCTGGATACTTGAAGGTCATAAAGCTTCAGGTATCAGATCTTTCTGATGTTCCCACAGACATTTGCCAGAGCACAGACACCAGAACACACAAAAAGTAAAAAGGGAGGATGAGGAGGAACTGTGAGGACAATAGTTTGGTTGTGCTGTCTTAGGATGCAATATAATTTTGAGATGATAATACATGCTCAGTGAATGAAGTTTAAACCATTAGTGTAATAAAAGGTACAAGTAAATGTAATAAAAGTAAAAATAGTTTCTAACTATTCTATTTCTAATTATTCCTAACAGAAATACTCTAAAAACACAATTTGATTCTTAATTGTCTTGAAATATGTCCACTCCAGGTGTCACTTCTGAACATGTTAAAAACACCAACACCACCATCTTCATTGTCTTTAAATGTATTAGCCATGACAACACACTTTCTGCAAATAAAACCTGACTCTGTGTTTAATATCTAAAAATAAATAAAGCCATATTGTCTTCAAATTAGAGAAGATACACAAAAGTCCAAATCTCCTGGAACCCATTCAGCTCCTAAAGTCCTGAACCTGCCCACCATTCATTTCACCAATGACAGGAATTAAAGAAAAAGACCAGCACCATACAACAGCTATCATTGTCATAGGCATGAAACTGCAAGTATTACTCAGACACATTTCAGTCCATCGGGCGTAGCTGAAAGCAAGATGCCCTAACCGCCTGCCAAATCTCGCCAGAGCCTTTCTACGGCACACAAGCCCCGCCTCCCGTCTGTCAGGTTTGCTGCAGGCTCTGCAGAAATATGACACCAAAGCAGAGACAGAGGAATCACAGCCTTATCTTTAGGGTTTGTGAGACGGCACCTTATCGCAGGACACACTAGTCAATAAATGCAAGACACAATACTCCTTAATCAATAATATTTGCTATGATTATTATGAATAAATGTCAACAAATAGTGCCGTTTTAAATGATAGAAGTGATGAAAAGTACAAATCCCTGCAGTGCTGCATTTAACCGCAGTTTCATAACAATTATAAAGCATTATAAAATGCAGCTGAACACAAACTTTTTAATTCATTCCAACAACAATTTCCCTTATCTGCTATTGAAAAAGATTCAAAAACAGCTACAGATAACTGCTCAGACTTTCATGGTATGCAGTTCTATAGAAAATTGTTTCAGGATTTTAATGTTTAAATGTTTATTTTGAAAAGAAGCCTATTAAAGCCATAAAGAGGATGTCACAATCATGATAAATACTGAAATGGTGGTTGTTTCATATAGTCTCCCTCCTTTGGACTGGATGTTGACACGGGCTTTGAATAAAACATGCGTTGTGAAGACTGGGGGAAGAAAAAGAAAGAAGAAAAAAGAAAATCACCAGGTGGCCTATAGGTACATGTGGTCAATAGTTGTCTACTCTAGACCAAACCAGGTTGAGACCATTTGTCCCACCCTCTATACCCCCACTGTAGGGCTCTTGAGCAAGGCCCTTGACCCAAGTCTGTATCAATTCTACTTGTGGCTCACAAACCCAGCAGACTTCTAAGATGTAAACAATCAGATGGTAGAACTTCAAGTCACTGAATAATGGCGGTCAGCCCTATATTGTAAACAGATGGAAGTAGCTTCCTGGTAAACGCATCTATTCTCCAACTATATTTATATTTGGATCTAGTGCTGTTAGAGCTGTGACGGTGACGGATTTTTCATCACCGCGGTGATGAACCACCAGGGGGCGCGGTGTCGCGGTTAACCGCAGCCCCCCCCCCCCCCCCCCTCCAAAAAACAAAAACCCCACACACACAAAATCCCCCCGCGGCTGCATCATAAATACATACAGTTACAACGTAGTATTCTTTATTAACAAATAACAATAACAACTGACTACTACCTACCGACGAACCCCCCCCCCCCCCCCCCCCAACACAAAATCCTCCGGCGGGCGGCCGTGTCGCGCACTCAAGAACGCACCCAGCTTAGTGGAAATGAACAATTAGAACGCAGTAAATTTGTCGTATTTCCTCGCAAGACAGAAACTTCTTTTGTAGAATCAGGATGTGTGTGTGCTTCTAAAACAGCGCACGTGTGTAAGTAGAGTACGCACGTGCCCCGTGCTTCTCTAAGAGACAGCTACAGCCCCGCGCGCGCGCAGGCGGGTGCGACGAGGAAAGGAGAAGAGTGATAAAAGGTTTCCAATAGAAACCCTTTAAGTCTGAACACAGGACTAGCAGAAAAAGTAAATTATCAGCAAAGATTAATGTGTTTATTATAGTTCCAATCACGCACCATATGCAAAACTTTAAAAAAAAAAAAAAAAAAAAAACTTTCAAAATAAAAGTGCGGTGATGCGGTGATGAGGTCATCACCGCGGTGATGACCTCATCACCGCGGTGATGCGGTGATGCGGTTATCGTCACAGCCCTAAGTGCTGTCCAGTCAGTGAAAATACTGTCCGACATTAAAGCGATTAAGTGTAGCTAGCTCATTAGCATAGCTTCAGGATCATGGCTTAGTCATTGTGTAACAACACCCGAGTCTCCACATCAACACTTTCTATTAAACTTTTCTGTTGCTGCTGTTTGTACAGTAGGTTTATCCTAAATCCTGTTAAAAATCGAATGTTCTGGCTTCTCCTCAGCCAAACCCTCACAGACATTAATGAACACGTCGTTATCATTACATCATACACAAACTATTAACTGTAAGGTACTAAATGAAACGTTTGCTGTCAAAAAGTAGGCAGCACCTACTTCCCTCATGGGGGTGAATTTTCTTCGGTAGAGGGTACTTTTGCGGCCCCTGGCATTGCCTCTAGCGTGTTGAACCTTGTGAGCGTGGAAAGTCTGTCAAATCCGGGTCAAAACATACAACACAGCGGAGAAGAACTCTGTGACGCTGGAGATGCTGTGACCCTTTAGCTTGTTTAGAGTTTGGCCAAGCAATGCTAAACAAATTCAAGTCAACCCCCCAGGCCAAATTAGAGCAGGCTGGTTGGCCGATAACTGGATCCTAACTTATTTGCAGGCAGAGCTGAACATCTGCTGTGTTTCCAGCTCCACACGGTTACTGCTCTGCCGGGGCCTCCTGCTCGACATGACTTCCTTGGCTGAACTCCAGGCTGACTGCTCGTTTCCAGGCCTGATGCCAAAGTCAAAACTGTCAGAGCTGCTTTAACACAAAAGCCATGTGATGGCGTTTCTTCTGCAGAACAAAGAAAATGAGCTTGATAACATAAATGGGTTAGCTACAGTAGCTAAGTGAGGTATAAATCATGGGTCTATTTTTAGACACCTGATATAACATGAAAGCAAAAAGCATGAGGATAGCATGACCACAATGGTCCCAACCCCAGGCTGTGGACCGGTGCTGGTTTGTACCGAACCACTGGAAAAAAACATGACCTACACTTTCTGTTTTACTGAAAATCTCATTCTAAAGGAAGTTTTTTCATGGGAAAATACTGGATTCTCCCCACTACCTCCAACTCTTTCTTGATGCATGTAAAGTCGCTGGGTCACATGTCGAAAATCCATCCACTACTTTCTTTACAACCATTAAATTAAACCACCCAAACTAGCAAAATTAACAAAAAAATGTAGAATGAAAATACATCGTCTCCAAAACTCTGAACAACTTAGATTAAAAAGTTGGAACCAATAAGACTTTACAGTCAAATGAAAAAAAAAATTAGGTTAGTGATGCACTTGCACTTTTAAAACTGACTTGACAAAATAGTTTATCATTGAAATAGGGAATTACTGGCTAATTATTGTGCAGATTGTATTTAAGTGTCAGAAAGATCAAATTTATTGTTTTTCAATTAAACTGATGAATCCTTGCCCCCGGGTGCTGGGCCTCGCCAGATTTCCAACGGTGGCCGAGCCTGGTCGGGCCATGTTTACAACACCCTCGTGGGCCCCCCTTCTCCCTGGGTGCCCTCCTCCAGGGTAGGGACGGCTGGCCCCTGCCTTGCTCCTTCCTGGACCAGTAGAAGTTATCGTTGGCGAGGTGGAAAAGAGGAGAAAAATGTTGTTTGGAGGGCACAGTGTGGGCATTATTAATGCCAAAAAGGCACGTGAATGGCAAACGGTGGCAGACGTCCTAAACGCTGTAGCTTCACAACCTCAGACTGTGGCCGAAATAAAAAAGAAATGGTCGGACATCAAAGTCCAGGCAAAAAAACGTCTGGCGCTGCATCGCCAGAGTGTGTCTGCCACGGGTGGGGGACACAACGCGCCAGATGCACCGGGTGACACCCCCCCCCCAAAAGCTCCAACAGGAGGAAGTGGGAACCGGCTCATAAGCCACTGGACGTCGTTTGCCAGCAAGTCTTCTTGCTGTCTAAAGATGCGTTCACTCCCAATTCTTCCATTTGCCACATCTTCTAAGATCCAAGATCAGCCATTGTGGTCATTACGCATTGTGATGGGGCATTTTATTTCCATCCATTTAACTGCTTCTGACAAGCTACAGATGTGGGTAATAATCCAATTGGAAATGGGAAATTGTTCATCAAATGTAATTTCTTGTTGCTTTCTGAATGGTTGAGACATACGCCATACATTGTTTTATCAAAAATAAAAGAAACTAAAGGCATATGCATGAATACCATAATTCTGTAGCTGATGAAGAAATGTTCTACTATGAAAACAACTTTCCCCAGTGGACAATTAATACGTCTGTCTGTCTGTCTGTCTGTCTGTCTGTCTGTCTGTCTGTCTGTCTGTCTGTCTGTCTGTCTGTCTGTCTGTACCTATATCTGCTCCTCCAGACGGACACATTGAGGAGAATATCAGTTTTGTACATTATTACGTTCTGTTAACTATATTATTTATGAGGATGAATTGCACAACATGCCAATATTGCAGAACATATTTCACTTTTTTTTGCAAATATGTGTTCATTTGAATTTCTGTTGTAATTTTCTTTTGATTGTTTTTGTTTGTTTCACTGCCGATCGATCAAACGGGTGTTCATGTAGCTGTTATTGTGAGACTTGCTTTGTGAAGTCTTCATGTTATTCATGAGGCAGTATTGTCATTCTCACTTTCACGTGTTTCTTCCATCTGCAGACGGTGTCGCCGTTTCTCATTTCACCTGTTTTTGTGCGTACGCCTGGGTCAGAGCTTGATGAAGGACCGAAAATTTCCCGTCAAGTTTGCTTTTTATAAATATCAATTATTGCGTAGAGAGTGGCGTACGCCTTCTTTTGTGCGTACACAACGTTTATAAATGAGGCCCCTGAGCACAGGTGTTAGCTCACCTTTACACTAATAGTTTGCATGATTGAATGAATGAAATATTTCACACCAGTTGGTTTGCAGGCATAAGTATGCGTGTGTGAACAATATTTGTATTGTGTTCATGTTGACATGTGGACATTTTTGCAGCTAACAGGTGTGTTTATAACATCTGAGTGTGTGTGGACAGGCCCAGCCCTTTAAGATTTGTACTACATCTGAACTTTACCGCAATGATAAACATCATTCATCAGCTTCATGGTTTTACCCCCCCCTCCCATTACCACCCTCCTAACCCCCCCCCTAGCATCCCTCTCTCTTCTTCCCTCCTTTCCTTTTCCGTCCGGTCCAACACAAAAGATTTTCAAATATGATTAAAATGAATAAAGTTTGTCCTGGATTCCTAAAGGGGTTTATTCAGACATTCCTCTGGTTTGTCAGAAGATTCATAACCCCTGTTGTTAAAGTAAAATATGTCCAACACAAGAGGCCTTCAGCTCTCATCTGTCTGCTCAGCTGTTGGACAGGACAAGTTCAAAAAAACAAAACAAAACTTAAACTGATGAATGATATTCTTTATTTGTTTTATTTATTTAACCTTTAGTTATTCAGAGCTGACAGCAAAGAGAGAAACTCATTATACAGGGAAACCTGTTTCCTTACTGTGCATTTGACAATAAACCTCCTTTGAATCCTTTGAATTGATGCGTCTCTGGGCTCTTTGCATCACTGACATCAATCTCAGACACCTGTGATAATTAGTTTGTCAGATGAATTCAATTAAAGGAAAAACTACAAAAGAAGGACGTTCCACATAATTAAGCAGACCAACATTTTCAAGCAATATGGGAAAGAAAAAGGATCCCTCTGCTGCTGAACAGCATGGAATAGATACTGCCTTGGACAAGTAATGAAAACCATGGATATTCATGAAAACATAAGTGTGATCATCGTACCATGATGAGGTTTGTGGCTGATTCAGAGCACTCTCAGGTTGGTGCGGATTAAAGCAGAATGAGGACGTGTCTGCCAGACAAATACGTCAGATTAGGAGAGCAGCTGCTAAAATACCATTACAAAGCAGCAGGTACATATTTGAACATGCCGGTGTCCCACGAAGATCAAGCTGTAGGATCCTCCAGAGGCCTGCAGCTATTACCTTCTATGTGGCCACCCCTGAACCAGACATGAAGACTCATTTTCAAACAATCGTATTCACTGATGAGAACCCTGGAGGGTCCAGAGGGTGGTTGGTAGATGGCCAAAACAAGATAAGTAGATGTCCCAACAAGGCTGTGACGTCTGCAAGGAGGTGGCGGAGTCATGTTTTGGGTCAGAATCATGGGGAGAGAGCTGGTTGCCCCCCTTCAGGGTTCCTGAAGGTGTGAAAATGACGTCTGAAAAGCAGGTGGAGTTTCTGGCTGACTGGCTTTTGATTTTAGTTAGGATGCCCTCCTAATGCTGCAAAATCAACAAATGTCGTGTAACTGTTGTGGGTAATAATGTGGAACAGTGCATTTGAAGGATTTTATATAGTTATTTTTAGGATGTTTGTTCAATAACATTTAATATATACTCTAATGGTTAGTACCAAGAAAATGATTCTGACTGTCATTGGCACTGAGTGTTTAGAAAAATCATGGAAAATTTGCATTTTTATAATAATCTGGAAACCGGTGAAACTCACTACTGAGTTGTGAGTGGGGCCGTTGGTGTAGAGCAACCCCGCCCCCTTCCCGTCACCCAAAACTGGGAGCTATCTTTTTACATGCTCTCCTGCTAGAGTACAACCCTCACACCCCCAACCTAACATTAGCAGTGCAACAAAAATGGTTCCTGATTCACATTGATTTGAATTTAAAGAAATGCTCATGAATGTACTTTTAAGCTTTTTTCTATCTTTCCTCTGTCATGAGAAAAATGCCACAAGAACACGTTAGAAACACCAAAAACACAATTTTCATCACTCTTGAAGTGCAGTCAGAAGAACTAGTGTGGTAGAGAAAATCTAGTACACACAGCTGCTGACCTACTTCAAAAGCATTTCTCATTCTAACAGGTTATATTCTTGTTGTTTCATCACAACCAATCGGAATAGATTAAACGTTTTATATAAAATGTAGCTGCAGTGTATATATTTAAAAAATAAATCACAATAAATAGCTCCCAAAAAACTGCTTTATGGACCAACAATCACGCATTTCTGCAGTGTGACAACCAAACTGTGTTGTACTATTAAAAATGTTGGTGGCGTATGGTAAATTGGCTGCATCTCCTCTATCTTACCACTAAAAGCTCCAGATTTTAAGCTTTCAAGGAAGCCAGTAAAAAATAATGGTCCTCACACAGAATGTAGGTCAGGACTTAAATGACACTTTGTAGAAGACAAGATTATGTCTACAAGAATAACAGCCGTAAGATCAGGGAACATAATCTGTCATGACTGATAAAATCCTATCTCCCACCTCTTCACTGATCGACTTTCTACCATTTCCTCTCCATGGTGAGAAAGAAGTCACCCACGCCTGACCTACGTACACAAACATTACAGGCTGTCAGTGCTAAATGTGTCCTACCCATGAACAGAGGACAGTCAGGAGTGGTAAATGTAAGCTAAGCCCAGCATCACAATGGCAGATGAAGTCCAACAGATATCATTATGGCCTGTCCTCCTCTCTGCACAGATTATGATGGAAAGTACAATGTGGGTAGAGGCTACAAGGAGCTTAACGTTTTGGGGTTTTTTTCCAACAGCTCTGTGAAGGGCTTGTTGAATGGAGGGAAACTGTACACAAACTGCTGCCAGTGGCGCCTGGGCCTGGCTCAGATTGAGCTGGTCGCAGGACAAAAATGTGCTAGCTCAGCTGAAGGAGACATCTTTTCAAGTTTCCCTCCCATCACTGAAACGCTATCAGGATAACGGGAGTATTCCGGAAAACAGATAAACACGTAATACATTTTCTAATGCCAAAAGATCTTGAGCAAGTAAAACAGAATAAAATCCAGTACAGTGAGGCTGAAAAATGTTTTCAATAAATGTTTCTATTACTGCTGAAAAGGATATAAAAAACTATTACGTGTATAGGACTCTATTAGACTCTTTAAGGTGTTTAAATCATTGAATTTGTCAAATATTTGTTGATTTATAATGTCTGTTAATGTATGCTACAATGTAGCAGATTGATTTAATAACAGACTAGTATCTAAAAACGTCTTAAAGTTTCTTCTAATAATCATATATGTGTAAATGTGTGCTGGAATGTGTGTATGGTGTATTTTAAAGTGCATTTGCAAATATGAACTGTAGAATAGGCCAAGTTGTCATTTCCTCCGCCTCGCTTTTGGAACGTTTGTTGGGGACACTTATGATTCCAGTCTCTTGTGTAAAGTGGTTTTGGTTTTGTTGCTTCTCTTTTAAGATCCGTTCAAAATAAATATAAACTAGAAGGAGCTGCATTTCCAGAAGAAAATGCAGGGTTGAATGCTATATTACTGAATGAAAATGAAACTTGAAGGGTAATAACTGGGGGGGGGGGGGGGGGGAGAGAGAGAGAGAGAGAGAGAGAGAGAGAGAGAGAGAGAGAGAGAGAGAGAGAGAGAGAGAGAGAGAGAGAGAGAGAAAGAAATGATCAAAGTTGACCATAAATAAAGTAAACACAGCACAATTACAAAAAAGATACTTTTGTGAAGAATTCAAACCTGTGAAGTTGTGCACTACATCTCACATATCATGCCATGATGCCACCAACCAGGTACAGTGAACGGGACGTATAATCAATATAATCCTGGGATATCTTGAAAAGTTCAAGGATTTGAAGGACCAAAAGCCATCTCTCTGGAAAAAGGTGAAGGAGTTGAACATTTGAATAGTTGAATGGATAAAATAGCTGAAAAATTGTAGAAGGAGTTAAGCGCAAAAAAAAAAGGCAGAAGATACTAGAATAAAGAGAAACAGGAAAACAGTTGGTTGAGAATGTTCTAGTGGCTGTGCAGCAATGTGGTGCACTCAAGTCCTGGTTTTCCTGCTTGATGCCGTTGTGAGCTAATCAAACAGCTGAACTCAGGGCCCCAGCTAAGCTGTTGTTGATGCATGAATACAGTGAGAGAGGAAAGAGGTGAAATCTGGTGCACTAAGGACTTGATGCTTATCAGCCAAAAAGTATTAAACCAGCAAGATCTATCAACAAGGTTCACACTGGCACCAGTTAGCCTTTTAAGCCATTATGTGCCAATGTCAATATTCTGCCGATTTATAATTGAACAACTATAGAGCCAGCAGTGACTAAGCATGAAAGCGGCAGCCGTCGCGCAAAGGTTTATACTCTGATGAAAAGTCACTTACCTGCCCATCTGTCAAAGGCCGCATTTACACTGCAGGTCTTGATGCTCATATCCGATTTTTTTGATGACCTGCTTACATCATCTTTTAAAAGTGACCCGTATCCGATTTTTGCATTTACACTATATAATGCTGAAACTGTCAAACGTAGACGTTCTCAGGACGACGTAACGTAGCAGCATTTCCGCCTTCTGAGCACTGACCGCACGGATTTTAAAAATGATGAGCGATCAGGCCCTTAATAATGATCATAACAGTAATAAAAGGACATTAGAAGATGCGTGTTGGTCCAAACGGCAAACGTTTAGCATGGCGAACCCCCCCCTTTTGTGTGTGTGTGTGACTGCGGTTGTCATGGAGCCAACGCAGCGACGGAGGGAGGCGTTGCCTTGGGCGTTTCTGGAAGAGGCAGGAGAGGGGATGCGCGGGAGAGGAACAAGGAGGGCGGCTCGGCCGGCTTCTGTGCTCTCTCTGGGTTTGGAATGAGGAAGTGTTTGCAGACGTTGGGCTGCACTAACAGTTTGATCCAAGCAAAGAAATAAACAGCTTCTAGCCTGTTCCACAGCAATGGTGTCCCGCTTCATTAGTTACCATTTGCGCCCCAACCGGGATCGGACCGCAAATAACAGCGGTTTCCCAGTACGGTCTGAGGCTGAAAGGTAACACGCTGATGGGCTCCAACTGTCCTCCAACAGCAAAATCAGCACAAAAGCACTTTAATAAGTCATGTGATCTCAGTCGGTGGTGTCCTGAGTTGACGTCACTGACGTACTACTTGCATTTAGGGGGGAATATCCGATTTGTCTGCTTACATGGCACACGATAATGCACGTATCCGATTCGTATCCGATTTATTACCACATATGACTGAGGCCTGTATCCGATCTGAGAAAATCTGAAGCCATGCGCTTTTGTCCTGCTTACACTTTCACCGGTCATATCCGATCTGTGCCACACGAGAGGAAAAAAATCAGAATTGGGTCACTTGAACCATGCAGTGGAAATGCGGCCAGAGTGTCCTTGAGCAAGACACTGAACCCCTAGTTGCCTCTGGTGGTTCTAGGATGGCGCCAGTGTTTTTGGCATCAGTGTGTGAATGGGTGCATAGCTGAGTGAATGGGACTGACTAATGTTAATTTATAACCAACAGTAGAAACCTCCAAAAATCCTCAATATATTCATAAACAAATGATCTATTGTGTATTTATGATCTCAAAAAGTGCAGATTAAGGAAGTCTGACATTAGCATGACCTGAATAATCTAAAGGGACTCGACGATCCAGGTATTGAGCAATGGAGGGTGCGCTCTGTGCCCCAACTGCATTTGAGGATAAGAAGACATCCATCTAAATTACCTTTAGTAGGGATTAATGGACACATTTTGAGTGTTTGTGTACAACAGTGAACAGTGTTTTCATGCAACACTCCACCTCTGTTCACGCCGGCATCCCTTTGGGGTAACCTGACAAGTGGAATGTGTCTGAGATCTACAACTCTGCCTTTCATTTCGACTGCTTCAATCCTATGTAAACAATCGATGAAAGCATCCACATTCTGCAGGAAAACAATCCTCATTATTAATGGATAAGGGCTTTGTGAACTGTGCAATGCTTAACCCACTTTTTCTGCTCACTGACACCAAATGTTCTGCCTTCGTCATAACCGCCGTTACGGTGTGCAGGGAAAAGGGGCACACAGGTGGAAATAACAAACGTACTCCACTCATGGGGCCCCAGAGAAAACGTGCTCCTTGTGTTCAGACATGCAGCGAGTGAACGGCTGTAGAGAACACTAATAGCATGCAGCAGTAGTGTGGGTGAGACACAGGGACAGGGACGTGCAGAGACCTCTGGGGGGGCATGTGAAGGTATTTAAAAGAGGGGCTCATGGAGCACAAATGTAACACTTTATGCCTTTTGGTTTTGTCATCATTCAAATGCATTGTCATTTGAATGATGACACGAAAATTCAGGACTATTCAAAATGAAATTGATTTTGTTTTATATTTAATGTTTATTCATTTTTATTTAATACATATGATATTTTTAAACTAACATATTGAATTGTAAATTTTATATTTAAATGGCAAAATCTATTTTCATAGTCCAGGCAGTTGTCAATTGAGAATTGCATATTCCTTTTATATTATTACTTGCATATTACATATTACTTAATTGCATAAGACTCAAAAAAAAACTTCCATACTATATTATAGCAACCCATATTATATCTTAGTACCTGGCCAAGGTTGCCAAAGCTCGGCTGCTTGGACATGCTGTGGCATTAAGCTTCAACCTGGCTGGCGCTTTCATGGCTCGTTGTGAAAAAGATTCTGCTTCTTTGTGGCCCGTTCACTTCTCTTAGCCTCTGCAAGTTCCATCAATAATTTTAGATTCTGCGGCTAAGTCTACATCTTACTGCTTCTTCAGTGCATCAGATGTGGTTGCAGTCACCATAAAGAATGGACAGGTCATCTCCAGACAGAGGACCAAATCGAAGCGGATGTTTGGAGAGGGGTCAGTGCATCGGCTGCTGAAGCTCTGGAGGATCTAACAGTGTCACTTTCTCCAGAAATTGACAACAGCAGGGAGGATTTTCCTTCAGTGTGTGACGCAGGACAGAGACAGAGAGAGGAAGACGCTGCTCCACTGAAAACAGGGAGATTGATGGAAACTGTAAGGAGACGGGGGCTGAACAAAAACAAGCAGAGATGGAGTTAAAGCCCACAGGTGGTCAGGAGATGGGGGCCGGAAGCAGTGAGAGGCCACGCCCACACCTACTTGGACTAATACACCCGACTGACCCCGCCCATATCCTGCAATTTCACATCAAATATGACGATATCTTTATTCACTGCATTCATCTGATCACATTTCAATGAGCTGCTGTGTCTCATCGTTGTGGTGTCATAACATTTTTTAAAGAGAATTCTCTGAAGTAACTACAAGGTAGCTTTAAGGATGACATCACAGCAGCGTGTGCCGCACGACAAGACAGAAAAGCATGTAAGAAACGTTTTTAGCGTTGTTGAAATAGATAAACAGTGTCTGATAACATCTGTCAACAGCTCATTGTTGCTTCCCTCCTACTCCGTTTACATCATGTGACGACCGGCTACGCTGGCCGTTTGGGTCCAGTAGCTCCGCTCCGGTGCAGAGACTATGTTCAGACTGAGGAATCTCAGAGAGAACCGACACTCAGTCTGATTAGAAACGAACCGAGACCACCTCAAAAGATGGGTCTGAGAGCGGTTCCTGGTACCGGACCAGGGTCCGCCTGGGTGTATTCAGACTGAAAATGTGTTCCAGATCATCGGGGGGAAAAACTCTGGTTCACTTTAAGTAAACCAAATGTGTCCAAGGCTTTACTATGCTCTGATGCACCAAGTCTAATCTGATCAAATGATTTCATTTACCATCAAATAAAGCATTTCAAATCAAGTAAAACTATGACGAGTTAAACAATTGTTTAACCAATAACTCTGACTTTAACAACAAACTTATACCACCAGGAATATCGAACAGGAAAATGCATGAAAAAAGTTCCATTTTAATTTGCATTTGAAACAGTGAAATAAATATAACTAACACTAACTAACACTAACCCCCCCCCCCCACACACACACACACACACACACCCTGCAGACTCCTGAACTAAACTAACATCAATGTTTCAGAAAAAAATGTCATCATGCAACACAAAATAAAGCTTATCCTGTTTTTCCATATCAAAAGGTGCAGTTCTGTTTGGAAATAAATGTGCAGCTACCATAGCTTTAGGCAATGAAAGAAAGTCACAAAGTAGTAATGAATACATATTCTATGAAATCTAACCAATGGAAGCCATGCATCAAGAGAATTCTTTACAAAATTCTTTTCCTCCTGAACTTTGATATCTTTCTTATTTTTGCTGAGACACTGGGTCCTTTAATTGAGTTCTTATAACTTCCTTCCTCTGACTTGACCATCATCATGAAGCTGAGTGTGGAGACGTGCTTCCCAGCCTTTGTGGAGCTCTTCAAAAGAACTAAACCTAAACTCTCAACATCCTCCATGGTTTCCATGTAGCAATAGGGCTAAAAACGTTGACAGGAGGTCTTCCCACATGAGCGTCAGATTTATAAAGACGGTTATGGATGAGAGCTGAGCAGCGAATTTGACGCACATTGAAACGGACGCAGCAAGTGTGAATGCAGCATAAAGCTTGGACAGAGCGCATCTGAGTTTGTCTAAATCCACTATATATACTCCCCTGTCTATAGGGACATTTCACTGTCACCTGTCACACTAAATTCAACTCTAAGGTCCTCATTTGTGAACTGGACTTTTCTCAGAAACCACAGTAAAAAAAACAAGCATCATTCTTTTTTGTTATAGTCATCAGTAGCTGCCTGTCCATTTCAGAAATCAGCAAAAACGTTATCAAATTTCTAGAAATGTCGAGCAAACACAATTTCACCGTTTCCAATAAATCATAATTATGCGAATAAACACAAACAAACTGGCGTCATCAGTCATTCAAGAACATAGCGATGGATGTGAACAACGATTTACAGTAGATCCATTTAAATATCTGTCTGTTTATTTCTTGCATGGAAAACACAGAGGATGTCTGGAGATCAGATGTATTTATCTTAAAAAGCTCCTCAAAAGCATCGGTAATCACGTCCCCGTGACGGGTTCATGAGTCTCTCGCGGTAGCTTCATTTCCACTGCAAAAGCCGCTTTCCGTCGCTACTTGTGACGCACATTAGTTCAAGACAGCAAAAATAAAAACAAGAACCAAACTAGGAGGATCTCTGTATCATTGTCTCAATGAAAATAAGAATATGAGATTTAGGAGGCCCGAGCTGGCTGCCTCTCTAGCCAGCCGCCCGGATGTCCAGCATAACAAGCAAACGAGCTTCATTGGTGCGGTGAGCGCCATCGCTCCAGGCCCACGGGCCCTGCTACCGGCTGGCCACATGTCCAGGCGCTATCGGTCCTTCGCTCAACGGTAGCAGACAGTCCCCAGAAACCCAGCAGCTTAAGACAATTGATGCAAACTGGCTTTCTGTGCAGAGTCGTTGGTCACGTGTAAAAAGTGTTTCCATAGCAGGTTTTTGTTAAATATGTCCATTTCAATACGCCTCAAAACCACCTCCTCCAAGCACAAAAACTATTTTTCAAAGTTATTTCAAAATCGATTCAAATTTAATATCACAAATCCAATTTGAACAATTCCATAGTCAATGTAAGCTTTCTAATGTCAGTCATCAGCTCTATATCAGTCCACAAAGTAGAGACAAATGGAAAACGTCCCAGCAAGCAAACGCTTATGTCTTCATATGATCAAGTTTTTGGATTGGGTGTCTGAAGGCATCATTTCCTCCAAAAAAAAAAAAGATTATGTTGACAAACTGTGTTGTCAGTAGCGGCTGGGTAGCTCAGTTGGTAAGGTAAAGGTAAGGTAAGGTAAAGGGCTACAACGCAGGAATCCAGGGTTCAATACCTGGAGGGGGAATAAACAATGGTACTGGGGGCAATTACCACATCACCCAGTGGGGGTTCTTAACCCTTCACGCTACTGCCTCCCGGCGCGGGCCCCTGGGCGCTCCCCCAGGGGATGGGTCAAATTTTGGAGAACAAATTTCGCACACCTAGGTGTGTGACAGAAAGTAGCACTTTCTTTCTTGTGCAGCCTTGTGAACTTCCATGTGTGAAGCACAAGTGTGAATGTTAGTGTGGTGACAGACAGACAGACAGACAGACAGACTTCTGTCCAACTTACCAAAGATGTTTGTGGAATGTCCTTTCTTAGCGATGGGCTTGAGCTCGTTGTGACCCCAGCCATACTGCCTGTAGCTGTCCCACGCATGCTTCATCATCTGGAAAACGGACACAAACACGCTGTTCAACCCTCGAGCTTCCTTGGAGTGCCTCCATCACAGATCTGTGCATTCGTTTCAGAGAAAACACCAAGCTGAGGCTGAGGTTTCAGTCAGGAGCTCAGTCAACGGACTGTTGGTGGAGGAGGAAACTGAAAAGATCTGCTTTTTATTTTATGAGAACTATAAATGACAACTTCTACTGACAAATATCAGAAATATGAAGAAATTGGGTTGAAAATCATTTTTATGCCAGTTCTGGACTGACAAAATGGGTGAAAAACTTAAAATAAATTAAATTTGATTGCAAATCAGGCCTTGTGGACTTGAATCAAATCAATAAACCAACCTTTACAATGAAACTGCCAAACTGAGGATGTGCTTTTTGCCTTTTCCGCTCCATTCATCTGTGGACATCAGTCAACTCAACTGAACAGAAACAGACTTCAGAGCTCATCAACGTCCATAGTGTCGGTATTATTAACCGACTTCTTAGGTTTTTCTGTTATCAGAGACAGTTGTGTTCTTTTTCACACACCTGACATGTTTAGACGGACGTCTAACGTCCGTCTAAACATGTCAGGTGTGTGAAAAAGAACACAACTGTGTGATATCAGAAGGACCTAAGAAGTCAAAAACAGACTTTACTCTGCACTTGACAGCTGGAAAGGAATCCGTCAGACATGAGGATTAATAGAGGTGCAGCTTGTGAGGTGAGTTCTGACACTGAGGGCGCTGCAGAGTCAAAGAGGGAAGGTGCAGCCTCCTCCTCCTCCTCCTCCTCCTCCTCCTCCTCACCTCGTCCACGCATGGAGGTTACTGGAGGAGCACCGACAGCCTCAGTGAAGAGGACGTGGTTGAGTAAGTCTGTCTGCTTATTGCTACTCAATTCGGCCCCGTCTGTCAGCTCTTATGCTCTCTGTTCATCTGCTTCCTTCTCCGAGTGCCTCAGTTCTGCGGTGAGTGATCCTGACGTGGGCAGAGTGATTAGGGTTAGAGATGCACCGAGCTGAACATTTTTGGCCAAAGCCAAGTAATAACTGAATAGTGACAGAGTTTCAAATGAGGATGTTGAGTTTATCTTTATTTTTTCTTTAAATATTGCAGTAATAGTGCGTTTCATTTATACAAGACTATGCCTTCTAACAAAACATCGATCCCTCATGTTTGTTTTTTTTTCATCTTTTCAAACCTGTCTGACGGGGAGGGAGTGCCACCAACACCGCTAGCCTTCTTTTTAGCCCCTACAGCTGTCTCTTTCTCGTATTCCACATGCTGTTCCGGGCGTTTAGCTTTTAAATGCCTGAATAGCGCAGATGTGGTGAAGGTTTTGGCCGGCGAACCCCCTTGCGACAATTTAGTTCCACAGTTGCAGCAAACTGCAGATCTTTTATCGTTGTCGAGCACACAAAGTAGGCGCTAGATCGCAGATGCGTGTTGATTGCGCCATCATTCAAGCTCATTACCACCAGAGTCAAACATCGTTTTCTCTTTCTCTCAAGTCATGTCAAATATGTCTTTCACACCTCAAACTGATTCATGACTCTTACTTTAGGGCGGCAGTGGCTCAGGTGGTTGAGCAGATGTCCAATGATCTAAGGGTCGGCGGTTTGATCCCCGCTCCCTCCAGCCAACCGTTATTGTGTCCTTGGGCAAGACACTTCACCCTCCAGTCACACTGGTGTGTGAATGTGCATGGATGTCTGTAGGCTGTAGGCGTGAACTGGCAGCCACGCCTCTGTCAGTCTGCCCCAGGGCAGCTGTGGCTACATCAGTAGCTACCATCACCAAGAATGAATGAGGAGTGAATAAATAATGGACACAATGTAAGAACTTTGAGCGTTTGGAAAAGTGCAGGTAAATCTAATCCATTATTATTATTATTATTAAAATAAATTTGCGCTTTTATCTTTAACAGAAAACAATGGCTTCCCTTCTGCACCGCAGCTTCAGCTTCAGTGTTTATATTTCTTCGACTTCTGCAACACTTCAACCGTTTACCCAATTAATGTAATTCCAGCAGATTCTGAAGCTGAGAACGCATATGCAGCACTTTAGGTTAGTAAGTAATGTGTTCCATTAAAGCTGATTCACGCAGCTCTTCAGCATCAATACTGTTCTGTTCCTATGCTGATCTAGATCAGTCTGACTCGCACCATAGACAGACGTGACGCTAAAGTATCAAACCCTTCAGAGGTAGACGGTGCTGTCTAGTCCTTGGATGGAATGTGAACGCTCACAGTGATAGTATAGTTAAAATGCTACATTCCAAATACCACAATGTATCCAAGTATTTCAGTGCAAACTTTTGAAACATGTGCTGAACAAAAATCAAAATTCTTTGCCATCAGAATAGCAAATAATCACAATCTATGTCTACATGGCACAGAGAGACGGACGTTGCAGGATCATTTAGACGGAAGTCTGTCTCACTTTCAGAGTCTCTCAAACACAGGTGCATCTCATGTATTTGTGTTTTATTTAAAAAATAAGAGAAACCAAAGCATGCAAGCAACACCAGATAAATAAGGAAATGTTAACAATATATTATAAATGTTCCCTTGAGCTCAAATGTGAACCAAGCCTGAGGCCACACTCATTTGCAAACGTAATCCTGACTGCTGGTGAGGTTAACAACAGTTGGACTGAACGAAGATTATTTACTGAACAAAAGACAGAAAGTGAGCAAAGTAGTGATCAATGAAAACACCACAGGAAAAGAAAAAGGAAAATCATCTGATGGGAAAAATCCACAGAGATGTGGGGGGGGGGGGGGGGGGGGGGGAATATATAGAAACTTTTTATATCCAGAAGACCAGCAGGACAACCTCCTTTGCTTTTGTGTTTTTGTTTGTGGTTATTTTGGTTAATCCAGCCCTTAAACAGACGGCCACGGTGACAGCATAATTCAGCACTACTGCATGTGTAAAATAATAAAAACATTTAACATTTATTCACGCTAGCATGTCTGTCTGTCCACCAAACTCTACTCCAAAGTTACCAATAAAGATGGCTCCCTCTGCCAGAACGCATCGCTTCCTTCGCAGAATCAAATACTACTTTTTTGCTACGAAAATACCAAACAAACATGGACGCACTCCATTCTGCTAAAATAGATATTATTACAAAAGGTTAAAAATGAAGAACTTTATTTTAAAAATGGAGAGAACTCTGCATCTGATCAGACTGAGGATCCAGCTACTAACCACCTACAGCTTCAGAGCTTTTGTTCGCACACCGCAGGAGTCCCTTCAGCATAATTCAGACGAGCACACTTCATTCTTTTGTGCAACGTTTAAACACCATCTGCAGAAACTGATCGAAACCTTCACCACGTATAAACACAACATACAAGATACTGATGTGACTCGCTTGACTGGCTTGGACAAGTCAATTCACCAGTTCAATGTCACACACATCCTGACAGTCTGTCCTACAGAGACACACAACACTTTAACAACCTCTGGTGTTAATCTGTTTCTAGAAAGAACACAAAGACGGCTGTTCAGGATCTTGAGTTTTCCATTCTGTGTAATGTCACCCTAATTCTTTTTACCACCAAATATCCATTAATCACACAACATTATTCACTCAAGCACACTCTGGGATAAAGCAGCCACGCAGAAATGGCCCTGCTATATCAACAAGAGTGTTTGGAGGGCATTACAACCACCCGTCTCCTCCCTGAGCTGCCCTTCAGATGAGAAAGGGGAACATGGATGATTTATAGGGGTGTAACGATGCGCTAAAATCTCAATTCGGTTTGATTCAGAATTTCTTAGGGCTCGGTTCGGCACATTTCAGTTTGGTACTGCTGTTAAACAAATCTGCCTGATATGAACTGCTACTTTATGAACTATTATTTTATTGTTCTTTATTGTGTGTGTTTTGCTGCCGGACACCTGAATTTCTCTCTTGGGAGATTCATAGTTTTTATTTATCCATCCATCCATCCATCCATCCATCTATTTTCTGTATTTTTTTGGAACAAAAAAGGACAGAAAAAAATTATTTACAAAATGCTTTTATTGGTTTTATATAACAATATATAAAATGGACCTATGTAGGGGATCTGCTTTATAAAACAAGATAAACTATTAGCTGCCAGGAACCAAAAACTTTGGATAATTAACACTGGCCTGAAAAAAAAAAACTTTTTTTTTCTTGTAGACCTGATTGTTCCAGTCGGTGATGCTGTTTTAAGTTGGTTAACAGATTAGATGTGTTCCTGTGACATACGCTATCTTTGTGTAACAATGTCAACACACAGCATTCCCCTTATCCAATTGTCTTTTTCTTTCATGGATGCTGACAACAAAGTCAGCATCCGAACATCTAACATAAAAGGGCTCCATCTGATTGGTCAAATGCATAAAGGGATTTTTTTTATTCGTTAAATACTTCAAGCTGCCATAAGATTGTTTTAGCACATTTAAAGTAACCATTTATTGCGATTTTCGTCATCTTTTGTGATATGCATACAGCACAGCCCGATATTGCGATAACGCTAAATGTGCGATTGATTGTGCAGGCCTATTTCAGATATTGAGACTATTCCAGAAGGTAATGCGTTCTGATGTCCAGCCAAGCTGGACGTGTTTTAGAAAGTGTGACCTTTACAGGAGCTGAAAAAAAAGGACGAAAAGAAGTGTTGTGTTTTTGCCTCCAACTTCCGACGTCTTCCCATCTTCCTTATGGGACTTAAACAGCCACATATGCAACTGTTGGTTGTTTTTACAATTCAATGTTAAGAAATAATCCTCTTGGAGGCTTAAGCCGGTGTTGTGTGTCGCTCCAGTGACCTCTACAGTAAGGATGACTGAAGGCAAACGAATGCCCTCACCTTTCTCATCTCCTCCATGGAGCCCACCTTCTGCTTCAAAGGGTCTTTCACAAGATGCATAAGGATGCTGGAAGTGCAACATCTGAATTGATTCCTGTCATAAAGACATTCATGGCAATAAACTCCCCATGAAATGCAGACAGTAAAGGAGGCTACATAGAGTTTAAACTGCTCTCAAGCTCAAGCCTTCACATTTACCCCAAGGTCACACCTGGATACCCCCCAAAAGTCAGAGAAATTACCCCCAACGCACCAAGTGAAAAATAAACCCATTCATGAAGCGATTTATCTAGGAGACATAAAAAGGTATTTGGCGTTTGGCAGACCTACAAGACTTAATGTAATTACTTTTTAGTATGTGTCCATCAGCCTGTTTGAATGTGTCTTCTGATGTTCTGCAACAAGAATGGTTGAATAAACAACCACGTTTAACAAGAAAAAGAATAAGAGGAAGACTTTAGGAATGTATATTTATGCAATAAAACCAATTCCCTGAACAGGAGAGGTGTTCTCTCCAGCAAAGCACTGATGCTCAGAAAGGATTGTTCACGGAAATTCTGCATAAATAAATGTAATGACAGCTACAGAGGAGAAGCTGAGTTCATGTTAGGAGTCAGCACAGAGAGGAGGAGGCAGAGATATTCACACTGAAATGCAACAGCCACTTAGCTGATGAAGTCTCTTCCTCTTCCAATGGGGACATTGATTTAGGTTTGACATGATGGGCAGTGCTGGCACCATTACAAAACACAAATGTGTTCTGCTACTTCAAGAATATTTATGAAGATTTATAGAAGCAACACAATGCAAACTCATTGATTTTTTTTTCCACGCAGGGAAGGACTTTGCTTTATTCCCAGAGAAATCTTTGCTGGAGTGTTTGGGCCAAAGCAACAGTAGCAGATTTCTTACACAGAGTGCTTGAAAGTGAACCACAGCTCTCTGGTGGCAACTCTGAAGGGAATTGTGAGTTCTCCAGAGGTCTTTCCAGCAGCAACCTAAAAACATTAGCAAAGTCAACCTGCTGTACTAAGCCTCTACCTTTGACTGTGTGACTACTAATGTATGCAGACAATACTGTGGTGGTAGGTCTGATCTCCTTACTGCAGGAGCGTAAACGCCTGTAGGCATGGTGCCAAGTCAGCAATCTCCTTCTCAACGTCAGCAAAACCAAGGTTGATAGTAGACTCCGATACAAAGCAGGTGAGGAACTACCAGAACTCAATGGGACCCCAGTGGAGAGAGTGGACAGCTTCAAGGACCTAGGTGTTCACATCCCACAGGGTGTCACGTAGTCCTTACATGCTAACTAGAGGTAAGATCTTGAGTCCGAGCCCGAGTCCGAGCCCGACCGGACCCGAAATTCGGGTCCGGTCGGGCTCTAAATGACAGTCATTACGTTCGGGTCGGTTCGGGCCGGGCTTCTCTCTCGCTGACTTTTTTAATAAATATATTGTAATGTCTGCAAAGAAGCTCCTTAGGCGGCGGTTGTCAAACAGCTCTTTATTAATCCTGTATGTCAGAACGGTTACCGCACGAACCGAAAGGCACAGCCAGCTTCTTCTTACTCAGAGGGAGAACGTTCCCTTAGCGCACACACCCACGAAACTGAAAAGGCAAACGCGCACCTCCGCGGATGCAGTATTTCTCCGCGTAATGAAGCGAGTGCTTATCAAGATCTCTCTGTCACTCTCTCTGTCTGGCCTCTTCTTCTGTGTTCCAGCGTTATTTCATTGATCAAATGCATTTGTCATGTAGGGAGGAACCTATGGCAGCGCTTCCAGCGGAACTCTATGCCACAACAGCAGCTTATACGCGCGCGGCTGCAGCGACCACTCTCTGTTAGAAAGAAAATAGCTTTCATCATCATAAAAATATGTAGATTATTTTACCTTTAAGAAATCTGGCGGGTTTTTTTCTGCCAAAAATCCTATGGGTTAAATTGAAATTTCGGGTTTGCTTCGGGCTCAGTCCTGCAAATCAAGTTAATTGGTCGGGTTCGGTCCGAGTTCGGCTTTAATGCCCGCGGGCCTGTGTCGGGTCGGGCCGGATTTTTTAGGCCCCATCTTACCTCTAATGCTAACACCCTGGGAAAGAAGGCCCAGCGGCGTCTTCACCACCTCAGACGCCTGACGGACTATAAATTGCCCTCAAAGGTGTTAATAGGGATGGGTATCGTTAAGGTTTTAACGGTACTACTACTCTTATAGGTACTGCTTATCGATCCGGTATTTTAACGATACTCTTATCGATACTTTATGAGGACGAAAAATAAATAAATAAATAACAAATTAAGAACATAAAGTGTTTTCTTTTCTCATTTTGCAACAACATTGTTTTTTTAACAAAACATTTTACTTTATACATGAGAATGTTCCAGACAGGATATTTATTTAATTATTTAAACTAATTATTTTTATTCTTGATGAGCGTGATGTTTCCTTTGATCTTTTGTCCATTTTCCATGACCTTGAAATAGACTTTTCTGTCTGTCAAACACCCAGAGTTAAGTTAAGTTAAGTGAGACAATGGAAAGAAATTCACTTTGATACAGACTCATTTCTGTTTCTTTATTTTTCTTTAAATCCAGTAAACCCCAAAAATTACATTAATTTCATGGATGAAGAATATCATTAGTTATTAATTATTATTAAGTTTTAGGAAGCAGCTGTAGTTTGTTGCGGGCCTGGAACCATAAGCGGTGAGTCTAAAAGTTCCTCTTATTATATTTATCAAATACAGTTTTACAAATGTTCTATGAATAATTTTCTTACATTGATCCTCACGTCTTAAACTTCCCTCAGTGAAATTATAGTCTGACATTAAACCGGTCCGTGATCCCATGTAGGCGAGACACGGAACAGCCCATTAGCATAGCATCATAGCATCATGAAAATACAGCAGCTGATTTAGTGATGTTTTCCAATTAGGAGAGCCTGACTTTAAAAAGTGGAAACATCTGTGGGTTTTATAATGGTAATTACAGCAGGGTGTTTTTTTTCCAAGAAGGACATAAAACACAAGAGTATAAGAAATTTTAAAGGAAAAGCTAACAGACAACTATAAAAATCTAATTCCAATCAAGTTACCTTTGAGGATGAAAAAGTTAATTTTCCATTCAAGTAGTTTTTCTAGGATTTTTTTCAAGCAGAAAATAATTTGATCATTTTCTTTCAGGTATTCTAATTTCATAAATAAAAAATGCAACTTTGCTCAACTTAAATCAATAACATAAAAACATTAATTAAACAAGCACACAAGGCTTGGCAAAGAGTGAGTCTGCACTAATTTCCCATCATCCTTTTGCTTACACTCTGTCCTGCTAGCTTACAGCCCCTCAAAACCCCAAGATAACATTAGCGATGTAACAAAAATGGTGACCAATATCCTAGCTCTCCAGCCATACAGTTTAGATCCAGATTCCATCTCAGACGAGAAAAACAAAAGACGTTCATGGATTCATTTGTCTGCAGATGGATGATCAGAATGGAGCAGAGCCTGTAGTTTATTGTAGCTTGTATAAAACAACTACAATGTATTTGTCTGCTTGTTATTCACAATCATTTAAATAAAGAAATACTAAGAAAAACAGTCTCAATTTTCTTTACATACATCAAAGATCATGTTAAAAACTTAAAAAACACGACTTTCATTGAAGTGGTTCTCTAAGTAAATGACATTCAGATCCCTGAAGGCTGAAAACAGTTTTTTTTAGGGATTTCTGCTTGTGAGCGATCTTCCTTCATGTGAAAGTCCAAACATTCAGAATGGCTTTATAGCCCATTCCATAAGGTTTATCTACAGCCAAACCCACATCTGAACTGTTCTGAAGAGTGAAACGTGACGGATCAAGCTCTGGACTCCTGCTGATAAACTCTCAGATGGTAGAGGGGCTTCATTTTAGAATATGCACACGCCTGAAACATGTCACCTGCAGACCAAACAGCTCATTTATATTACCTTGACATAAAAACACAGAACAAAACAATCAAATGACAAAGCACAAGTGAGGAGAGGCAGAAGACATTATAATGAAGAAAGCTGTGCACTGCCCTGAAGGCAACTGTGCTATCTACATATGTGCACGCACACACACACACACACACACACACACTTACTTAGACCTGATGAGCATTCAAAACACACAGCTATTTGTCAAACACTGTTACCCTTATGGTTAAGAGACTCTTATGAATTGAGGAAGTCAGGTTTCTTTAGTTTAACATGAAGAAGCTCATCATCTTCTCTGCTGATATTCTGCGTCTCCATCAGAAAACCTTTGCCTTTATGGACCAATCCATCCGGAAAGCTGCTCCTTTTAGACTGCACTTAAAGAGGACTGCTTTGGCTAATGATTTATCTGGATTTAACAGCCACAATCCATGGCTCTGCGGGGATACATAGACCGGCCGTAACACAAATCTGAAATCGTTTTCTCTCTGTAGTCACAGCTGAGCTACTGGGGGACATTACTGGCAGTCTGCTTCACAGAGCTCACACAGCTGACTGAGATCCAAGCAATTGTTCTTTTCTTTTGTGCCAACTATGCTCTGCAATTACCAATAATCACCTGCCAATTACAGGAAGTCAGCACGACCTCTGTTTGTGAGAAAGACCCGGCAGTGGTAACAGTGGTGCATGTACGGTGGTGACACAATCCAATCTGATACTCTCCATCTATTTGTTCCAATGTAATGTAAAGGATATGAACACCTGGAGAAAACGTATTCCAAAAACTCAGGCAGGACTGGGAAATATGGTATTCCTCCCAGGTGCCTTCCCCTTTCAAGTTCAAATTCAGTCATGATCATTTTATGGCACAAAATAACCAAAAATCCACAGCAAGAAGATACCACAAGGACTTTGTTACCATGGTGATTATCAGCCAACATGTTATCCTGACTACAAGTATGTCTCTGGTGCTTAAGAGAATGAGGACTGTGTGCACAAATATTCATGCTAAATTCAAAGGAAGTATTCCTTCTCGGCTGGTTCAGGTCTCAGAAGGAGACGACCTCTGCGTGGCGTCTAAAAGGTTTGATGCCGCTAAACCAAACAACAGCTCTGTTCTGGTCTTCCTTCGCAGACACTCCTCCCCAGGACAGAATGGCACCAAACATGCTGTAAAGCGGGGTCCCCAATCCCCAGTCTGTGGGTCACTTGGTATCAGGCCACAGACAGAAAGAAACAAACCAAAAATGCATACGCTAACTTCAATTATTTCTATATTGTATATTTTTGGATGCTAAAGGAAGTGATATTTTGAAAAAACTACCAGATTTGGTTCACCACATGTGTCAGTCTTGACGCGTCGCAGGACTTTAAGCAGCTGCTCGGACCGCTAAGTTAGTAACCTAAACCTAATGAAAAATAAACAAATAAAACTTTTTTGGAAAGTTTCTTTCTTCTCACGTAGCAGAAGCCTTAATGTGCAGCGACTGATTTCTGAATGTTTCACACGCAGATAATAAAGATGCAGACACAGAGGATTCATGTTTATTATTATATTTAGAAAATAGCTGTTTAACGACGGTTGTGTCTTCATTTATCCGTCACACTTCAAAAGCTGGTCGCGGCTGAAGTTAGCGTCCGGTTGAGATCTTCATCTTCATCTCAAAGAAGGAAGATTCCGTCAAATGAAGTTGCTGATTTGTGGAAGTTGTTTCTGATTTGGGTAAACTTGTAAAAAGGACATTTCTGACTTTTCCTACAGGAAGGGTGAATATGAGGGTGAAACTTTAGCGCAGAAAATGTTCCTCTATGTTAAAATAGAACTAATCAGAAATTATTTTCTAACAAAATAGGATAAATCTTTGTGAAAGATGATCTGAGACTGGGTTGAGTTCTCAGTGTTATAATGGTCTTTATGGAAAAAAAAAAAAACTATAATGTTGCTTTTAATTGAATTATTTACAAATCAGAAACAACTTCTACAAATCAACAGCTTTATTTTATTGAATCTCGTCATATGTAATAAATAAATTAATTATCTATTAATGTATTCAGATTTTTTTCAAACTAAATTTCTTGTAGCATTTTAATTAGAAAAATTGATTTTTCAGAAACTGGAAGCTTAGAAATACTAAACACAAACTTCAGACCGGTCTGTGAAAATATGGTCCATCATTAAACTGGTCTGTGGCCTGAAAAAGGTTGGAGACCACTGTCCCAAAGAGCATCAGGGCCATGTTGGCCTTGGTTTTCCTGACTGCATTCAGACGTCACTCATGAATTACGCATGAGGCCTGCAGGAAGTACCAAAGCCATGCTGCTCAGTGAAAATGCTCATGTCCATGTTCACATACAGACACGTTGTGAGTGACTGGTCGTATCACTTGACATGCAAGAGTAAGTAAGGGTAAGCAGGCGGGACGCACGCAGGCACATCGTAGTTTTTCAAACTGTGAATTGGCCAACGGGCTCGTTAGTGCTGTGAAGTGAAAGGTGCGAGCTGCTCGCAGCCTGACTGTTAGAGTTTAGGAAACACGGTAATAAGAGCATAGTTTGCGTGGGCATCCATGGCTGAAATGGTTGCATACGCCACATGCTTTGCTGTTCCAGAAAACGGGGATAATAATCCAAATCAATGCTTGAAAAAATCTTGCTGCCTGAAAAAGTGAAGGATCAGTTCTCAGACCGAGGTACGGTCATTGATGAGCCAACAGCCATTTCCAGCACTCCACGATGTTTGAATTTTAACGAGATTCATTCATCTTAGCAAACATCCCAACTCAACGTTTGATGTACTTTACCAACACGTGAGCAGGAAAATGATAGAACTGCATGAATATTCACTTCATACCAGCAACTCGTTACTGCAGAGCTGCAGGTAAGGGAAGTAAGATGTCAACATTTAATGGACTTGGTTCCTTTATGCTTACAAGACAGATGCTGAACCAAACTCCAAACTCAACATGAAACTGCAGCCAAATGGCAACATGCAACCTGAGCATGAGACAGGAGCCAAGTTCCAGTGTAACCGACTGAAGACCATTTCTTCTTTGATTCTAGAGACGGATCTAGAAAGAGGAGTGCATGCTGCGGTGGCTCGTACAGCAGCTAAATCCCCATGCTTATTTGGGGGGGATGTGGCTTTCTCCCCAGAACAGCAATTACGAAGAGAATGTAAGCAGGGTTACAGACACATGCAGGTTTGGACCAATGCACTGCCAGTGTTCTGACACCAAGTGTCGTTTCATTAGAGTGGATATGAAGCCATTATGCAAGCCAACTTGCTGCAGGGAGAAAAAAAGAGGAGCAGAGCAAAAAAAAAAAAAAAAAAAGGGAGAAATGCTGGAACTGGATGGATGTCTGCGGGGAGAGCGACCAGATAGCACCATCTGCATTCTGCTCATGTACGATCTGTCTGGCTGGCTGTTGAGTTCAATGAGAGCTGGCACTGAGACCGACAGCAGAGAAACGTTCAAATGTATAGTACAGTAAAGCACACACTGACCCTCATTCTGGCACACAAACTGCACTAGCAACTCTTCTCTTGGATGGCCCTCTAAAGATTTCATGAGAGCAGATCAGATGGAGGGTAATGGATATTTGACAAACATTACAACGCATCACTAACCCGAGTATCTCTTCTCTTTTCTAGGGAATCAGACGATAAGTTAGATTTGCCATCATATGAAAGCTTTAGGAAAAATAAAATGGTACAAAATTCTCCCGTCTATCTGTCAGCCGTCATTGTAATAAAACAATCTACCTCCACTTTTGCTCCATCTTCTGGCCTACACCCACTTCAGGTCCTTCACTGCATCCATAGACCTGTGCAATGGTCTTCCTCTAGGACTGCTTCCTAGTTCTTCCTCTGAACGTGTCCAACCATCTGCATCTGCTTTCCTGGCTTCATCTCTAAAACATCAAACATGTGCTGCTGTTCCTCTGATGTTCTCCCTCCTCTTCACTCCTGTAGAGGATGTTTACTTCCTTCCTCTGCTATACCTTCAGTCTTTGCCCTCATAGCCACTGAACAGTCCTGACTCACTATCTTAGACACTTTCTGAGTTCAGTTTGTCTCCAGTCAGTCCCACCTGCTAACACTTTCTCTCTGTTGCTGTGGACTGTTGAACCCAAAAACTCCCTGCAACTTTTCTGTCCCACTTGGGTCCCTTTTATGTCTTGCTGCAGCAGACCTTTATCCCTCTTTTTTCCACACCGTTTTGGATTTTTGGTTTCAGCTGCTTTCGGCTCGCTGCAGTATCATCTACAGACATTAAGAGTGGACGTACAAACTACTGACTTGATCACAGCAGCCTGCAACTGCATCTTTGATTCAGACTTTTTTTTTCAGAAGCCGACACAGGACAGTTGAATAAAACCTAATAATCGGCTCATGAAGGTGAGTAGTGGAGTGGTTTTCCTCACCTCTCTGATCTTGTCCCGTTTCTCTTTGGCGTCGGGTTCGGGTGGCTCTCCGTCACTGACGCCAACCACCTTAGGCATGGGGACGGGTGGCAGGGGCTTAGGCCCCGGGTCCTTCTTCTTCAAGTCCTCCATGACTTTTGTCTTCTCGGTCTGAATCTCAGCCTGCAGCTCCTCACGCGACTTCCGCAGCTTCTCCTTTGCCTCCTGCAGCGCTCGCTCGTGGTCTGCACGGATCTTATCTCGCAGGCTTGCTACCTCCTCCCTGGAAGAAGACGTGCGGTTTTAGAGATTGCTGGAGCCACGGTGGTTACAAACATTTGTGAGTAAGGACGCACTTTTGACCCTTCAGAACATGAAAACTCCCCTGGAATCATCACAAAAACACATTTCAAGAACCGTGTGAAAAAGGCCTGACATTTTTAGAAGCTGATGGGAAAAACAAGGAGGTCAAAGGTTTTCAAGGATAGAGAGATAAAGACCAAAACTGTGCATTTCTCCTGTTGTCAGAGCTACTGATATTTACTGAGAACATAAAAAAGAAAAGCTGAAGGTTTCACTACAGAGACAAAAAAAAATCCTTTTTGATTCTATCGTAGTTTAACACGCATCCTTACAAACCCTCCCGTCTGAGTGTTCCTCTTCTTGAAAGCTTGTTTTTTTTCCTTCATGCTGAGATATTGTTTAATTTCTCCAGTATGGATTTCACTACACAATACCCCTTCAGAAGACTCGTATTACACAATAGGGGAACGTGAACACTGAAAATAATTCCCACTAAACTATAGGAGAGCAAACAAAAAATGTAAAACAATTCCTTTGATGAGATCCCAAAATACTGAAGTATTCACAGCAGATTTCAGTCAATGTCAAATTAGTTGAAATGCAGAAGCACAACATATAAAGCAAACTAAAAGAACTGACACTTCAATAACAACTTCTACGGAAAAACATCAGATAAAAGAACATCTGTGTGCCACAGGGTAACACCAAAGATGCTAAAGGTCGTAGGTGATGGAAACAAAGAACTCGCAGCTTGTCATTAGAAAACAAACGTGCACGTATGGCCTGCAGAGACGCATGTAGATTCAGCTGCAGGCCTCCTGCAGTTTATTTAACATTGCGTAAAACCATGTTAGCATCAGATCAGCTGCTTGTTCACCTTTTAGTCCACATGATGAAGCAAAAGTTTGTTTCAAGGAAACAAAGTCCACAAGAAGTTTCCTAGATCGACAATAGCCACCATTAACTCTGAACATGTATCAACAAACAATGTCTTTGAGTAGCTAATAATAAAACTATTTACAAACATGTATAACGTTATAAAGTAAGACCAACCGGCAGGCATGAACCGCTGTTCCAACAGTCTGTTGTGCATTAAGGTCAGCGTAGTAATATAGAACATTCAGACCGGAACTTCTTTCTTAGATGCCCAATCTAATTTTTTAATGAACACCCTGCAGCCAATTGAAACTGAGTGTTCACCCTGGCCATGGTATAAATATAATGTGAGCATTAAATAGTTGTTAATACAGTAAACTAGCTTGCAGTTCTGCAGCTGCTTATTAGAAATTTCACACTAAAGATAGACGGTAAAAATAATACCTTCAAGTCCACCAGGACCTTTTAGCTTTTGGGCAACTTAGGTTTACCTAAAAAAGTAAACAAAACCAAGCAAAAACTGTGAACAACACAGACCATTCCAAGCACACAAAAACAGATGACTACAAGTACTCAGATATTTGGAAAATGAACATTAAAAGTGTGATTATCAGAAAACCTCATTCGACGTGTTTCTGTCGATCTGATTTATTTGGTGACACATTCAAATGAAATAACAGTTTCAGGGGAGAAGTCTACACATTTTAATCTAACCTAATGTTATGGGGGAAGTGCCATTATCAGACAAAGGACAATGGATTATCAAAAACACAACTTAAAAAATCCCATAATAAGCTATTTGGTGTGCATCTAAAGTTGGTACACTGATGCATTTATGCATTAAGCAGTACTTTAATGCTCTTGGGGATTTTAAAACCACACTTAGCAGACTTCCTGTTACGAAGGTGATGTCTGCTTCTGATGTCCAACGTGCACATCAGTGATTTTTAAGCTGAACAACCCTAATGGACAACGACAAAAATAGTCTGATAGACATTGATGTGTCATCTGGCTTTCTCCGGTTGGAACAACTTAAGACATCAATGCAGACTGAGGGGCTCTCTTTCCTCTTAGCTGAACAGTATTTACAGCTGCTCATCACCACACTCAAGTGATTAAAATGACTGGCTGCGCTTTTCAAGGACATTCAGAGGAACCTTGTTGGAAATAAAAACTGCTGCTCCGTGAAAACATTCCCCTTACAAATCCAACCAACATGGAAAAGCAGAGGATGTCAACAACCTCATCTGCAATTAGTTCCAGTAATTACTTTGACCAGAAGTCAATTGGAATTCACCACTTGGCTTCACCTCTTGTTCTTCATCCCCAAGAAGACCTTGCAGAGGGCTATGAGGCAAGAATCGAGACAGCTATGATGTAGATTTCTGCCCTGAAAGAGCATTCATGCTTGATAAATTGAAACCAAAGGAAGGAAATGTGTGAAAAAGAGAAAAATAAAGTGAGAACAAGAATAGAGTTGTTTATGTTTTTTTTTTTTATTAAAATCATTTATATGATTCTTAAAAAACCATCATAATTCTGTTAAAGGTTCAAATTTGTAGAAATGCTAGAGTAATATAAAACAAAAAATGTTTAACATATTGTTCTAAACATTTTTGCTTAAAGTAAAATAATTCCTACATCTGTCAAAGACTACGTCTTAAATCACCACTGACTGGTGTCTGTATTAAATTCAGTGTAAATAAAGGCAGGGATCTGCAGCGCTGTCTTAATCTAGCACATCTTCTGCAGAGCGCTGGAGCTCTAACCTTTACTACCCATGTCTAACAGGGTTGGGACGGCCGCGCCCTTTTAAACATCATGGTAGAAATTAAAGTTCAGAGTTGGGGAACAAGTGCAGCAGCATCTCTAACTTGATCAAAGGCCAAAACCGTCTTAATGAACAAGCTGCTGGTTACTTTAAGGGACATATATTTCATTGACATTTCATTGTTTCTCTTGAAGAAATCCAAGAATCTGGAAAACTGCACTGTTCAGGAATTTCTCTCTGAGTCACACTAGTGGAAGTTTGGGATCAAGTTGATCTGGATCCATTTAAGATCAGTGAATCAGATTGTTCAAAATGAACCAAAACTGAACATGAAATGTATGGTCAATCACATATTATGATTAATAATAATAATAATCAATTTTATTTAAAGCGCCTTTCATGAAACCCAAGGACACTGTACAAACAAAGGTTAAAAATAAACATTAAAAGCACAATAAATATAAGAGAAAAATCTTAAGTGAATCAGGATGGAAAAGCAGGAATGAACAGGTGAGTTTTGAGTTTAGATTTGAACGTTGGTAGAGAGTCAGTTTATGTTACGGAGGTCAGGAGGGAGAGAATTCCAGAGTTTGGGAGCCGAGCAGCTGAAGGCTCTGGTTCCCATGGTGACGAGTCGGGCCGGAGGAACAGAGAGCTGAACAGAGGAGGACCGAAGAGAATGAGAGGAGGTTTTGATGTGGATTAGGTTGGAGAGATAAGGAGGAGCCAGGTTATGGAGGCCCTTAAACACCTTTAACGACAGGAGGAGTTTGAATTTGATGCTGGAGGTTCTGGGAAACCAGTTCAGCTGGTGGAGAACCGGGGTGATATGACTGAAGGAGGGGGTTCTGGAGATGATGGGGAGTGCTGAGTTCTGAACCAGTTGGAGCTTATTGAGGGGCGTAGACGATTAATGTTACATAAATGGAAATGGGCTGACCAAGCAATGTTATTGATGCGGGACTGAAAAGATAATGAGCTATCTAGGATGACACCCAGACTGGTTAAAGAATGACATGGAGGTACAAGTTTCAGTGGAAAAGAAATGGGGAGGAGAGTCAGGGGGGTTGAAAACAGTGTTCATCAGATAAAAGAGATTTTTGGAGTTGCCTTTGTTTGTGGAGATGAGTTCAGAAAAGTAGTTTGTTTTTGTGGTAGAAACCAGGTCCTTATACTGAGTGAGATGTGATGTATAGATTTCTTTGTGAACGGCTAAGACAGTTCTTTTATAGAGTCGCTCTAGCTGGTGACCTTTGGCTTTCATGTGACGGAGCTCAGGGGTGATTTAGAAAAGGAGACAGGGCGAGTTTGGACTGGAGCAAGATGGTTGAGAGAATCAGAAAGAAGATTGTTCATCAGGGTTTGGTGTGTAAGGGATCGGAATATCACGTATGAGTGAGGTAAGTGCATTCACATTGATATTTTTACCATTACGAAAAGAAATGAGGCAGGAGGGTTTAGTGGCAGCTAAAGTGAGGGAGATGTTAAAAGACACAAGAAAATGATCAGTTACATGAATTTCATCAGTAGAGTAGTAAGGGGGGTTAATCCAGAGCAGCAAACTACATCCAAACTATGTTCTTTAGAGTGGGTAGGAGAACTGACATGCTGGGTGAAGTTAAGGCGGTCCAAACATGAGCTGAGGTCTCTGGTGAGAGGAAGAAGGCTGTTATCACAGTGAACATTAAAATCAACCATTGGGTGAGAGGGATGAGAGGTGGGAGAGAAGAGTTCCAAGTTCATCCAGAAAGTCACAGTTTGGTTTTGGAGGGCGATAAACCACAGCCAGAACAGTTGGGGTGGGGCCAGGAAGCATGCAGGCAATGCATTCCATGGAGCTGAAGGAGGGGATCTCAACCGCCAGGACTTTCCACTTCTCGCGATGTAATATCGCCAGACCTCCTCCACGGCCCGTGCAGCGAGGTTTGCAGATGTAAACAAAGCCGGGAGGGGGGGAATCGTTGAGTTGTGAAAAGCCGTTTGGATGCTGCCAGGTTTCCGTTAAACAGAGGAAGACGGTCAGAAATGAAGTCCTGCATCAGCTGATTGAATCAAATCGTTACAATGAATCATTGCACCCCTATTTACATTCTTCAAGCACCTCGAGCTGCACAATGTATGAAAAGCGCTTTTTATAAATATAGTTCAATTTTATTTTATTTTATTTAAATAATATATTCTACCTGGAAGACGATGCCTCACCTCACAGTGATAAAAATGAGAGCATTAAAACAAATGCTTTCAGTGGGAGTGCCTTTGACATCAACAATCATGAAGGCAGTGAGGAAGGTGCTACTGTATCTAGTTAGTCAGGCCTTCCTTCAGAGACACCTTCATGGCTGAAGAAGGCTGTGGCAAATAAGGAAAGACAGAAGAGCAGAATGCATCTAAATCTCATTTTTAAATCTAACGTACAGTCATTTACTACGTCAAAAAGTCCAATCTAAAAAGTGTAATAAATAACTTCCTGTTAACATTCTGTATATTTTACTTTCACATATGGAGCTCTTTATAAAACATAAATATTTGAAGCTGCTGTTCTCTGGTCTTCAACCAATCAACAACTGTTCGCCCTTTTTAACCCTTTAAGGACAGTCTAATGGCAGAGATGCCCAGTTTAGTTTTAGTCTAAACTTTGCTTCAGAGACATTGTCACAGCTGAATAGTTAGTTCAGTTTCGTATTTTCCTATTGAATTCTATCTATTCATGATCCTTTTGATTTTACGATTTTATGTTTACTTTGCAATTACCAGTACAAGCCCATTGAGACGACTGTTGTGATTTTGGGCTATATAAATAAAATGGAATTGAACTGAATCAACTCCAAGACGTCGCAGGCAACACCTAAATAACACAAGCTCCTAAATAACACAAGCTCTTTGGCCTATCGTAGCTCTTCAACCATTTACTGCTATCAGCCTGAATTAGCAAATTCTGACACGGACAAAAGGGGCTTTTCTTATTGGCATAAAAGATCCGCAGGAATTACTTTAATTTTATTTCAGGGAGGAAGAGTAACGATAGTCAGAAGACCGTCAACACTGAAGCCAAAGTGTTAAAGGGTTAAAGAAGCAGCTTGAATGTTAAGTGGGAAGATGGAACAGCTATAGCTTTTTGCCCTCCAGGGGGAGCTCCACTTTGGAAACAAAAGGAGTATTAGAAAAATATATTAGTTCTTATTTTCACAAGTATTTGACACCTAACCCCCATCCATCTTAACCACAGAGTCATGAAGACCAAGACTGCAAAAAATAAATAAAAAAGGGCGTCCTCATGGGAGGGAAAACCGGTAAACCAGACCAGGCAGCTTCCATCAAAGGTTCAGCCAATCAAACTAATTAAAACAAAGACCTGCTCACTGTCACTGCCAAACCACTATACAGGCAAACAGGCGTAACGCCACGTGACAGCTAACCCAAGGCCAGGCAGTCATTTACGGATGTGCCTGTTGGGGAGGGGGACAAGAACAGTCATGGAGGGCGAAAAAACCGAAGTGGGGGGAAAAAGGCTTCAGCTTGAAGACAGACAAATAAGACGATTTATCCTAATTATGTGTCAAACAACACACAAGCATCCATTTCATAATTCCATTATGACACCGGATGCTGCACCAACAGACCAAAATAAACAGCCTCCAAGTTACACAACATCGCCCTGGAAACGCCTCGTAAATATTCATGAACTGTCTCAGCGGGTCTGTCTTTAATTGACAAACCATATTTTGCAACATCAAATCTACACATCATCGCATGTGCAAGTGAACACACACACTAGTTATGATGCCTCAAACACAGGATTTTATTCCCTCTAAGCAGACGACATATCAGTGAAAGACAAAGATGTGATGAGGGCGTCCAGCTGTCTGTCCAGCATAGAGTTTGGTTTAACTGCCCCCAATATTGAATAGCTACCCCCAAGAGGGTCACTGGAGTCTGTACCACGCCTGACAGTCCAACAGGTGTCTGCCTGACACACTGATATGATCATCCTTTGATCAGGTAACAACCAAAAAAACCAAAATCATTTTTCCTGATAATTTTTTTACATCACTTATGAGCTGAACTGAAGAAAAGTGAAGTTTCTTTGACATTTTAAAAATCATAAAGCCAACTTGAAGTTTTGGGCGATGACCAAAACTTTTTTTTTGTGGTCGATGACTAAAACTGAAGTAGGCCTGAATGTTGCAGCAGACATCATTGTTCATTTATTTAAGCTTGTATTTTTTGTTAAAACCTTTGCTTTACCTTTACTTGTACCATCATGGTAACCCTTATTAGCACGTCATGACCCGTGTGTCTGCTGTGACTAAGGGTTTATTGAATCATTAGTTCCTATACGTTGAATGAGATGCAACGGTTATACAGCACGCTGCTGCCGCCGCTATAAGTTACTAATGGGGGAAATAACGTCAGATTAGTCGGTACTTCACTAATTACTTCAGACAGCCTTAACGTTTTCATCGTTTTCTTTCATCGGTTAACTGGGGATTTTAAGTTAACATGGGTTCACTTTGTGCCTGCATGTATGAAGTTTATGTTTATTTCTTTCAATCATGTTGGGTTTTACTATTAGTCAATGGAATGTTCAACTCTATGGTGAGAAAACCTTATTTAACTAATCATAACTAGAAATGAGTCAGTTATAGGATTGAAAACAGCAACCATGAGCTGATTCTTTTTCTCGGAAGTAGATATTGATATATTATATATTTTACAGTTAATTTTTGTATCAAGTTGACACGGACAAACAGAATTCAGTGGTGACTCTAATGAGGGGCGCCTGGGGAGGGTCTCGCCCGGGAGGTAATTCAGTATAAAAGCCACTGCTAGAAGTCACGGGGGTGGGGGGCGCTTTAGATGTCACATGCGCTTGTAAATATTGCGCAACACTCAAGAGGCAAGTTTTCAGTAATCATTTTCAACTACCCTAAATTATTAGACATTTTAACCTGGTAGTTATTTTTCCTTCTAGTTTATTAACATGCAATTTTATGTAAACTCACAAAAAACAAATATATTCTTTCTAAATTGTGATTTATTTTTTTAAATATTTTTTAATGTTGGTGCAAAGGCAACTGTAATCTTTGATCAATATGATCACAGTATGTTTGATAAAATTTACACAAAAAACTAAAACATTTATGTTTTCTGCAGCTACATAAAAGGAACATGTTTAGGTTTTATTAGTTTTTCTTTTGTCTTAATCAAAAATGAAGTCTTTGAAAACTTTAACAAAAATGTTTTATTTCTTTTTAGATGATTAAATTGTTTCAATTTAACTTAATTGTGTCTGTTGGCCACTTCACCTTCATCCTGTTTCTTAAATGTTATTACTTCTACTTAAGCTTAACTTTTCATTTTTCAAAAGTGACTGAAGTCTGAAACTGAATTTGTTCTTCATTCCAGACATTTTTAGAAAAGTGTTTTAGTTAGAAAGATGACTTGGACCAAACTCTCCAGAGCTGAAATCCTGGTGATGGTAAATGTTTTTAAATCAGTGAAAATGGATAATCTCCCAAGGCACACCTGACCATATTCCAAGGCACACCTGACCATATTCCAAGGCACACCTGACCATATTCCACGGCACACCTGACCATATTCCACGGCACACCTGACCATATTCCACGGCACACCTGACCATATTCCACGGCACACCTGACCATATTCCACGGCACACCTGACCATATCCCACGGCACACCTGACCATATTCCACGGCACACTAGTTGAAAAACACTGGTCTAAAACAACATATTCAAGTTAGGCGATAAAATCGATTAACCCCCCAGGCGTAGGTTAGAATTAATGTTCTAGAAGACAGCACTGAGGGTGGAATTATCTGACAACAACTGACAGATAAGTTTGTTCTGCCCATTTGCCCATTTCTAGAAAGATAGGTGACAGCAGGACTCAACACAGCACCTAATGTCCATGTAAACGGCCCAGATCTGTGGGTCCCAGTGGAATCCTTAGCCATCACAGAGACTTCAACAGCAAGAAAACTCAAATCCAGCTGTCAGTTCAGGAACCCTTCCAACTTTCAGCTCCATCTCCTAAAAAAGGGCCATTTTCTCCAACGTGAAGAAGATGCTAAACAATGCAGGAACTACTCTCTGCCTAAAATCCCCAAAACAAAGGTCACCCTGTGTAAACTCAAGTGACTAATGTTCTCAGCGTTTCCATTTCATTCATTTTTGTTTCTGTGATCAGGCAAAAGGGAGCCTTAGATTTGTAATTGTTGGATCTGCTGCCGGTGTAACTTCCACATACAGTCAAGGTCACAGATCAGCATCCAACCCAAAATGTACCCAGAAATCTGCTGCTTCTCAGCTCCCAGCTTTTTCTACCACTTCTCAGCTTCCAAGATGTGTTCAGTTTGGGGTTTTATCACGGGGAGGAAACATGGCTCTGGGGAAGGCAGAACACGATCAATACCATGTTTCTGTAGCAACACATGCACTCGCAATCTCACAAAACCGGAGAAGAGCTCGCCGTCTGCTGCTCAAGTCTCAACAAGTTCAACAACTGATTAATTCATGACGGTAAGACTGCATGACTGATTCCAGCCGACAAGCTCTTCACACTCGTGAAAAGCGCTCCTCTGAGGTGCAGTTCGGTGCTCCGGCAAGAAAACACAAACCCTATAAATGTAGGTAAAGCTGTAAACATATTTTCAATGAGCCAATATGAGGAATAACTAGTAGAAACACAAACTTTGCCACATTTCTTCTGTGAGAAAGGATTGGGAGTGATCAAAGCTTGGGATATTAGTTTAAAATAATATCTATAATTCCTCACAAAGACCACCGAGCAATTCCTTTTCACTACTTTTTAATCTACAAGTGAACACTAAAGATGTGATTCCAGCAGATATTTGAAGAATCCCCCTGCTTAAAAAGATTTTTTAAAATCCAAAATTATATCAATTCATTTTTAAAACAGTTCCATCTGGTAACTGCACAAAGCAAACAAACCATGAAAGGAATCAAACAGTATTTTCAAACTGGAATTAAAATGCTGTGTTCTTCCTGTATTGTGTTGTATGCTAGTTTCTTTAGCATTGGCTAACCGTTGCTGGTGTTATGATTGGGATGCATGAACAGAAACTTCATGGTTGATGCAGATCCCGTCAGCATGAAGATCTGTTCAATGGTCTTTACCAGAGCAGAATCTCCAGGACAACCTGTCCCGTTTATGTCAGGTTTCCTGTAGCAGAGCATGTGCAGAACAAAACAGGAAATCCCCAAATCCAAACAATAAAGCAACACTTTCCCCCCCATTCCTGCCAACACCTCCACACCTCAGGAAGTTGGTTCAGACCGCCTTTAACAACAGAAAACATATTTTACTGCTGTTCATGTTAATACTACAGAAAGTTCCATATTGAGAGACACCACTGTTGGTCACTCTAGATATGGAAAAAATGAAGTAAAGGTTTCTGAAAAATGTAAATACAGTAGCATAACTTTTTCTGCTGTTCTTTCTCCAAAGGTCTTTTTTGTCAGACCACAGTGGAAAATTAGATGTTCCCTTAATCTGTCTTGCCTGGATGAATAAAGGTTCAATAAATAAATGAAGTTTTGTACTGCTATGTCACATGCCAACAGTATTAGTTTACATTCTGTGGTATCATATACTTATTCCCAGTAGTGTGTCCAGCATACAAACAAAGGAAACTCTCAGTAGTCCATGTCATGACACGAGAAAACAGATTCGTCCAAACAGAACTCATTCTGGTGGACAGTTCTCAGGGGTTTGATTGACAGATCTCGTTTGGTAACAGTCACTGCTGATATTTCATTTCTTCACCAGTAATTTCAGAAAGGTTTACTTGAAATTCAAGTCCTGAAAAGCTGAGAGCCAGGCTTTATTTGATGTTGAGCGAAGCCTGTGATCTAGTTGCCGTACGTGGCAGGGAGTCTTTGTGTTGCAGGGCCACAGCTTCAGTGTCCGGAGGGAAGAGATGTGCTTTGAGGAAAAGCTTTGCAGGCGAGCTTGGCCACACCGAGCCTGAGGATGAACGCCATTGTTCTCGCTTTGCCATCCCAGCTGTAAATGTGTCCACATCTCCATTTATGATGTATAACCAAGAGCCTTTTTAGCTAGATTTGTTCTCGTTCTTACAAGTTTCTTCAAGTTGAATTTAAGATTTTTTAGGACCTTCGTAAGACCTTGCTTGCATGTGAAAAAAATTAAGGCTATTTTATTTGCCTAATTTCAGGCCATAGTGACAAAGAAACCTAAAATTCTTGAATTTCAGAACACACAACAAAAAAACCACCACAGTACTTCTGAATGTAAAACAAAAAAAACAATAATAAAGGCCGAAAGGTGGGTTCAGCCGCTTTTTTATTTACATTATTTGATCAAAATAGTCATTATTAAATACTGAATCTTTGATAAAAAATGTGATAGAAGTTTCAAACAGCACAGTTTTTAGGGCTCTGCAGACAGAAAATACTGCAGGCTGTCTGCAGACAGCCTGCAGACAGCCTGCAGACAGCCTGCAGACAGCCTGCAGACAGCCTGCAGACAGCCGTTAATGCAGCTGTGAATGAAGCGCTAATGTACAGGAACATCCGTGTTTGAGGATTCATATTTAAACTATACTGGGAGCTACTTGGACATCCTAAAAGTGGTCTAATTGCTCAGGTCAAGCAAACCATGATATATAAACATGCAGGGCTCGATGGCAGCCAAATCAGTCTCTACACTGAAAGCAAACGTCATGAATATTTGATCGTGGGGGGTACGACCTGCAGGAGGTAGCAGGTCTAGAAATAAAAAAATTACCCAAAATGACATTCTTCAAAAATGGGGTTCAAAGAACAACTTACAGGTTAGAAAATATTTTTCCAGGCTTATTAATATGTTTTTTTAAACTCCACCACACAGTATTTTATGTGGCTAATTTTTATTTTTAAAAAATGTTTCTTTCCCAAACACATGCTTGGGGGGCTGATTGATTCCTCTAAAGTGTCCCTAGGTGTAACTGATCGGGGTGTATTCAGCCTTTGCCCAACAGTAGCCGGCTTAGGCTCTGGCAGCCTCATGACCTCAAAAATTGATACAGTGGGTTAAGAAAAAAAGGGCTTCTTACCAAAACAGTTAAAGCTGAATTTGCCCCCTATGGGGAGAAAGAATTATTTGTAGTGAAATACTGTGGCATCATTTTTGAGACATTTCCCTAACTGTACTGTTGATCCCCCCATCAAAAAAAGTATTATTTTTTTATTGTGTGTGTGTGTGGGGGGGGGGGGGGGGGTCCAGAACTCTACCCTCTTTCATTTCTTCTGTAGGGTCAGAGGTTGCAATCCAGGCTTATGCCAACAAATAATCACTTCAATCTCCTAAGCAGAAAAAGGGCCACTGGGGAAGCCTGATCAGGTTATTTGGGTCAAAAGAAAGCAGGATTTGCCTGAAGCTTTCAATAAACAAGGCTAAGACAAAGAGGTTTGGAACAAAAATGTTCCTTTCTAATAAGCAGACACTTCACTCGTGTGACTCGCTGGGACTCGTTACATTCTGCTGGACATGGCTGCTCGTCCAAAGGAATCATAGCTACCTGTAATGTTTCTTACAGAGTTTCTTCTTTAAAAGCCAGTTGTTTGTGTGATTTTAAAGTGATATTTTTAAATCTATACCTAACACACCTACACCCACACTTCAATGTAGCAGTGAAGGTGAACAATTTGGACCAATAACAGATGAGTCTTAACCATGCTAAATGGCGCTTTAACCCTAACCCAAACCCATTCACCCACAGGACGGGCTGATGTCCAACAATGGTGCCAACCTAAAACAACTAGGAGCCATGTGGGGCTCAGTGTCTTGCCCAAGGACACTTTGGTACATGGGCCAGAAAGGCAGGAGCTGAACCTGCGATCTTGTGATCAGAGGTTGACCACTCTGCACCATGGCCGCCCCACAGAGAAAACAAGAAAACATGTTTTCATTCAACCATTGTATCTTTTAATGGATTCAAAGACGTAGAATTACACTCAACTGGACTGTAAAGTACGACTCAAACGTGATTTTCTGATCAAGGCTTTCAGGTCTGGTTTAAAATAAAATACCCATGATGCCTTGAGTCCTTCCAAATCAAAAGTTCCTCAATGTTATTAACTGACCTCATGAATGAACGTAGCTAACTACACAGTCTGGCTGTTTCCGACAAAGTCCTTGCTCAACGTTCGGCTTTGATTGCATAAATGTAGCTTCTGCATAAACTGCACTACAAAAAAGTGTGGAGCATCAATGAGATGAATAATGTCAATCATGACAAAAATAGAGCTATAAAATGAAACAGTCACACATGCAGGTAAGAAATGAGCTGTGGGAGCTTATGCAGCAGATTGTCAAGTAAAAATGTGAATCCCAGTAATCAGTGTGTGAGCATGCAGTCATCAGAGGTAAGTGCTGCTGGGCTGTACTCTCCCTTCTGAAAATGAGCCCATCATTTGTGGTAACAGAAGCAGCAGACAGGTGGAGGCTGATGAACTCAGAGTCCTGTGTTCTCACATGCTGTTTTCATACACAGCATGATGACTTAAAACAGACCATAATAACCAAAAAGTGTTATAAGCTGTAACAGTGAGATCGGTTTGAAAATCCAGTTGTAGCATTTGAACAATCAGCAGCAGCAGCAGCAGCTACAGCAGCAGCAGCAGCTAGAGCAGCTGCAGCGGCTACAGCAGCAGCAGCTGAAGCAGCAGCAGCGACAGCAGCAGCAGCTACAGCAGCAGCGACAGCAGCTACAGCAGCGACAGCAGCAGCGACAGCAGCAGCTACAGCAGCTACAGCAGCGACAGCAGCAGCAGCGACAGCAGCAGCAGCAGCTAGAGCAGCGACAGCAGCAGCTAGACAGCAGCAGCAGCGACAGCAGCAGCAGCTACAGCAGCAGCAGCTACAGCAGCAGCAGCTACAGCAGCAGCTACAGCAGCGACAGCAGCTACAGCAGCGACAGCAGCAGCAGCGACAGCAGCAGCAGCTGAAGCAGCAGCAGCTACAGCAGCAGCAGCTACAGCAGCAACAGCGACAGCAGCAGCAGCTACAGCAGCATCTACAGCAGCTACAGCAGCGACAGCAGCAGCTACAGCAGCTACAGCAGCGACAGCAGCAGCAGCGACAGCAGCAGCAGCAGCTACAGCAGCAGCTACAGCAGCTACAGCAGCGACAGCAGCAGCAGCGACAGCAGCAGCAGCAGCTAGAGCAGCAGCTACAGCAGCAGCAGCTAGAGCAGCAGCAGCAGCTACAGCAGCTGAAGCAGCAGCAGCTACAGCAGCAGCAGCTGAAGCAGCAGCAGCTGAAGCAGCAGCAGCGACAGCAGCAGCAGCTGAAGCAGCAGCAGCTGAAGCAGCAGCAGCGACAGCAGCAGCAGCTACAGCAGCAGCAGCGACAGCAGCAGCAGCGACAGCAGCAGCAGCGACAGCAGCAGCTAGAGCAGCAGCTACAGCAGCAGCTAGAGCAGCAGCTACAGCAGCAGCTAGAGCAGCAGCAGCAGCTAGAGCAGCAGCAGCTAGAGCAGCAGCAGCAGCAGCTAGAGCAGCAGCAGCTACAGCAGCTGAAGCAGCAGCAGCTACAGCAGCAGCGACAGCAGCAGCAGCTACAGCAGCTGAAGCAGCAGCAGCAGCAGCGTGTGACTGCATGCTTGCTGTTGGAGCTCAGGGTTAGAGGACATTTCACTGGAATCCCTGATCCATGTGAGCTTTGCTCAACAGCTTGAATTACTTCCACTGAAATATTTAAAAAGATCTCTAATTCCAATAAGAACTCGCACAGAATTTCCAAAATGAAAAAGTTACAAGCTAGATCAGTTTTGCTCTTGCATACATTGTTCCACAATTGTATGTAGGAAGTAGATTTTTTTACTTAAGTGCATTTTTGTTGTGAAGAAGCAAATAGTCTCAGAGGTTATTTTCTTTTTTCTCTTTTCAGTTCCATCAAACACAAAGTTTTGCAACTACTCTGAAACATATAGAGTACCCGAATGTCTACTTTTACGAGACCATCATGAGAGGGATTCGTTGTGTTTACTTCTAAAACCAAGAAAGGCTGCGTGTCCTCTCAGAGAAAAAAAAATTCAAATGATACCCCAGTACCTCTGAGCTACGACACATGCTTGAACGAGGATTAGGGCTGTAAGGAGTAATCTAATACTCAGATATCAGACATCATCATTTTGGCATAGATAAACTCATTTGATGTTTGTTTTTCTAAAAGTTGTTATGTGACTGATTGCTTCCCTGACTGTCCCGTTTGTTTGTTTCTTATGGAGCCTGTTCACCGTCGCTGCAATAACCAAACTTCCCAAGCTGGGATCAATAAAGTATCTTCATCTTAATATTATCATCTGATCTGCAATCTGTTCCAGAAAAATCGAGTAAGAGTATTTGTGATGTCAGAGATCGCTGATTCACAAACTTTAGAGTATGGTACAAAGAAATACACTTCAGGCATCGCAAATATCACTAACATTGCAGAATAATGTTGGATTTTTAAGTGTATAACGTCAACAAACTGTGTACACTAATGTCACCAGAAGTAAATAAATCTTTAAAGTAGTTTTCGGTAAGGGTTTTATTCTTAAAATGAAACCAAGTGTTGTTTGTAGATGGAAAAGAAATGAGACTGAAGATCATTTTACTCAAATTTGATCTAAAAAACAATTTTGTTAGAAATATATTCAACAATTTGCATAAGTTAATTTAATGAATATGAAATCAAGAATATGAAGAAAATCTCGTGATCAATTTTGTTGTCCTGTGACTGTCTGCTAGCCAAACGTGGCGCCAAAACCTTGATCCAAAGAGTTGTTTGGTTTTTCCACTAAAGATTAAAAAAGGCAATTTATAAAGTCTGTTTTCTGTTGGAAACACTGGTGTCAGTTTAGATTAAAGGACTATGTGTTTACGTAGGTCTTGCCATCATTGATTTTAGTTTTTTTTTTTTAGGAGTTTCACCTTACCGGGAAGGAGGGTCTAAGGGCAGGGATGCCCAGTTTAGCTAGTCTGTTTACCGTAGTTCAAGTTTTAGCATTATCCTATTGAAGTCTATGCATTTCTGATCCTTTTTGATTGTATTTTGGGCTGCATAAATGAAATTAAAGAAGAATTGGTCTACGGGAACTGTAGTCAGCGAGACTTTGAGAATGGAAAAACATTTTCAGGATTTGTTGGAAAATGATCCAAAACAACAGTGATGTTCATATTTTGTTTACTGCTGAGGTTAACCAGGAAGTTGACAAAAAGGACTTTTGCGTGTGACATTGTTTAAAGTGATAAATACCATTTCTTTCTTTCTAAATCTTTGTGTTTTTTCTGGTTCATTGACTCTGATAAAGATATAAAAGATAATGATTTTTCATCAATCCAGTAAAAACACATAAATACAGCAGCCATTCAAACATATATTAAATAGTCAGAATGGTTAATCGCCAGCCGTGTCACAACCCACTGTCCTGGCGATGGTGGGCTGTGTGTTAAGCAAACGTCATTTCTGACAGGTTTGGAGGTTCTACCTCCAAAAATCCCACATGCAGCAGCCTCAACGTACGACTGAAGCTGACAGAGAAATGACAACCAAAATCAAACCTAATCTGATAAAGAAGAGGACTTTGATCTCTCCCCATGCATTAAAAATCTGATCTGCTTTCCTGCTGCTGATTTGTAGCCTGGTGGCATAAAAGCTCAGCTTTGCACCTACAGAACACTAACAATACCTGGCAAGGCAGTAAGTGGTAACAGCGGGTTACTTCCGGTCACAGCACTGAAATCCATTAAGAGAGAGGGACAGCAAAAAGGTTCGGCTTTTTCATCACTTTCCACGATTCGCTACATTAAAATTTTCAGTGACTTGCTTGGCGAATGTTCCTAATCCCAAACAGGCGAGCAGGCTTCGCTCTGACGCACGGACTCAAACGCACGCCTGTGCAGCAGCCGCTGATGCTAAAAGTCAAATGAATGTCATTGAGAGAGAGCACCTTCAATGCCATTAACACGGCAAAGTGCAGAAAAACAAGCGTGTCCAACTGTCCAGAGGAAACGCATGTGTTGGTAAGTCAAGGCAGACTGCCTACTCGTGTTACGGAGCCAACACACATTACTGCCACACTATGCCTTAAACTGTTATCAGTACGATTGGGCTTTCAATGCTCAACACTGAAGCCATTTATGTCTGTAGTCCTGGTCAAATTCCTCATGAGAGGCCAGAAGTTGATAAAGTTACACACAGACACTTGAGGAACAACCGGATCTAAAGAACATAAAGACCAGTGTATGTAAATGTTTGCAGTTTATTGTAGCACAACGAAAAGAGAGCGCTAAATGTCATGGAGAAGGACATTTTCAGCATGTCTTTGAGATGCCAAAAGGCAGAAAAACTGACCGGTTGGCAAACAAGGTGAGGTGCATTTGAGAGTTCACGGTCATCAATGCCATTCGTTTAATCGCTGGGCGATAAAACGATAATATAACACGATTTTACTTTTCTCGATAGAATACGTTTATTGTAATAGATTTATTTTGAAGGGTCCAAAATTGACAATTTTCTGCTCTTTGGCAGTAAAAGTTAGAGGGTTGGTCACCGCATGGCAGGTTAGCGTTTGAGTAAAGTAGTCACGTTTATTGGCTCTCCTTTTCAAGAATTTCTTTCGTCTTTCCTCCTCCACCGTCTGCACGCGACTGCCACAAACCCGTCCACCACCGCGGTCGCTCCACCTGTGTCGCGTTCAGCCTGCTGAGATTTTGACCAGCATCCAGTCAGAACTGGAGGGTAAAGCTTCCTACCAGGTGTTTTTGTTCTAAGAACACCTCATTTTCAAGAGACCCTTTGAGTTCAACCTCTTAACTAAGGCAGCAGCACAAATGCAGAGCGAGAGCACCGCCATGAAGGAAAACATAAAAAAACAAACATGCCTGCTTATAGACGCATAAGACATATGAATAGAAAAAAAAAAGTAAACCCAAACTTTAAGTTTATAGAAAATCTGATCAACAGCTCTCCTTTTTTTCCACTTGAATCAAATACAAAGATAGTTTTTTGTCTTCTCACATTTCAAAAATCCAATGAACAAACATGCTGAATTAGTGGTTTTTTTAATCATGAAAAAATTAAAAGTTTGGGCTTCAACTTCAGCTCTACGATAGATTTAGACAGATGGTGTCATCTGCTGCTGAGCAAAGAAAAGGTGTAAACATGATTCAAACACTGACACTTCTCTGATAACACAAGAATACCATTATTTCAACTGTTCTGCTAACAAAAATATATAATGTAGTCATGAAGCTAAATCCTTGCTAAGCCACACACTCCTGTAGACCGCCAACTTTGAGAGAATAAAGCTTTCCTTTAAAGCTCTGCTCCAATCATCTTTTGATCTATTGTGAAAGTGTTCTCAGTGGTCTTTTATTTATGATTAAGCCGTTTTTTAGCCAAAATCCCAAAACCGGTGTCGTTTTCCAGGACATAGTTTCTGAAGAGTAGCAGGAGTTCGTCAGGAATTCACCTCTGAGTTGTGGACGGGACTGCTGGTACGGAGTAATAAGCCTTCACTGATTTCCCATCAACCCTTTGTTTACACTCTCTCCTGCTACCTTAAAGCCCCTCACAACCCCAAACATCAGAGGTGCTACATAAATAGTGACATCAGTTTTGAGCCGGATGCCAGACGAGGAACATAGAGACGTACATGATCTATTTGTCTGCGGGTGGACGCATCAGAATGGAGCAGAGAGCTCGGGGTCAGCTGATCGGGGTTTGTTCAGAAACTACAAGCTTTTCCAAACTCTTTTTGTCTGCTCCGATTCACAATTTGGTTATAGAAATACTCAGAAACACAATTATGATCCTTATTTTCTTTATGTATCATGAGACGCTACAAGAACATGTTAAAAATACCAAAAACAGTATTTTTATTGGGTCTTTAAAAACATGGATTCACTTCAATGATTACATTATTTCAAGTAGGCAGCACAGACGCTTCAGGATGCAAATATGAAAAGAACGACATGCATCAGTGTGAGAAATGGCTTCATCCCCACGTCTGACCGGCAGACACGAATGAATAATGTGATCAGCGGGACCAGCGTTAATATCCATCATGTTTTCATGTATTTTAAGCCAAAGAGAAAATTATTCTGTCATTCTTTTCATTCACGGTAACAGACACCTGTAATTTGTGCTCTTTATTCCCATCATTGTCAATATTCCCTAACGAGGAGGAACCACCCCCTTAAATAGGGAGGGTTCACAGATCGCACCATTAGAGGTCTGAAAATGAGTTAAATGCAGCCTACATCAGACATCACCGCATGATACACCACTGCACCATTATCTGTTTAACAAAAACTCCACTCCTATGCAAAAGCGCTGCAGAAAACTCAGCTTGTTTCCATAGGAACCAGGTGGGAAACTATCAGCTCCATCCATCCATCTGGGTAACAATGACAAAAGTACCTTTAGAGTTCATAATTGATCATAAATGCACTCAGAATTTAAAAATCTGGTGATTTTCTTTACAGTGAAAGATTAAGAGTCTGAAAGTGTGAAAAAAGGCCAAAGAGATTTCCAGAGAAATGTTAATATAACTGTAACTGTGTTTCAATTAAACACGGACGCAAAGCTACTGAAATTCTAGAAATGTCAACAACAACAAAAACAATTTCACAATTACACTGTTTCCATTAAATCATTATTATGCAAGTAAACACAAACCAACTCACACCATAAATCGTTCAAAAACGATGGATGTGAGCAATGATTGACAGCAGATACATTTACATTTCTGCCACGCCGCTAGCGCTCGCCATCATCAATCAAAGGAGACGTCGGCATTTTCTTCAGGCCACAGAGTGGCGAGCTCCTTACAGGTGGGAGGGGCTACGGATGAAGTCCTTTTGGGAAATAGCGGTTGGTGATTTTCCAGAGTATCTGTGGATCCAACAATTCCATGCGACACCCCCAACTGTAGATGAGCTGTGACGCTGTGGGACCTCTGGTGGCGCCCGCTGTGCAGCGACCAAGGCCGCCACTTCCTACCAAGAAGCGCATTGCTGCGTCGTTTTACTGTGTCTCTTTATTTCTTTCTTTATTCTAGTATCTTCTACCATTTATGGTGCTTAACTCCAACATTTTTCATCTATTTCAACCATTCAACTATTCAAAGCTCTTTCAGCTTTTTCAGTTTTTTCCAGCTGTGACTTTTGGTCCTTCAACTCCTTGAACTTTTCCAGATATTCCAGGATTTCTGCCTCCATTGAAACACATGGGGAATCCTTGGCGCAGAAGCTCGCTGGTTCGATACCCGGCTCTGGAATTTTTCACAAACATATCTTTTTGTTATTGTGCTGTTTTTACTTTATTTATGGTCAACTTTGATCATTTCTTTCTTTATTTATTTTCCAATTATTCCCCTTTAAGTTTCATTCAGCGATACATCCTTCAACTCTGCATTTTCTTCTGGAAATGCAGCTCCTTCTAGTTAAATATCATGTTTTCATTGCAGTTTTTCTGAAATGTCCATTTTTGATCCACCTTAAAAACCACCTCCTGCAAGCACAAAATCTTTTTTCAATAAATGAGAGTTTTTTGGAAAATGTGTTTCTATCAGGCAAATTTATGATCACAAACTCTTTGTGCAATTTTCCTAATGAACAGAAACGCAGCTAGTCAGTAATAAAAGTGGGAACTTTACACAAACTCAACAAAGCATGAACACCTCTGAGTGCCAGAGTCATACAGCATTTCTCTCCGACATGTGAACTTCCACAATTTCCAACAACTAACTGAACAGGTAAACACGGTGTTAAAAGACTGAAACCTGAAGGAAACCTCTAGCTGTAATGTCTTACTCTATTTGCCATCCCTCTGCGTTTCTGACACTTTAAGTGTAAACGGAGAAAAATCCATTTGAGTCGGCAGCAGTAGATTAGAAACAGCAAAGGAACAAAACCCTAAAAATGCTCCCTGGAGACCCAAAAGGCAACACAACCTGAGCTCAGGCCGCTGTACAGAGGACATCCGCACTGATGCAGACCTGCCGTCACGAACTCTACATCAAGTGTCTCTTACCGGTGTCTGTTCTCGTCGTGCCGTCCTTGTCCGTGTATGACCATTTGTCCCGGAGAATGCTTCCCCTCCCTCGGCGAGTCAATGTGAGGGATGAGCACGTCCTCCAAGCCCAAGTCAAAGCGCTTGTGTTTAGAGTTGTCCGGGAGGAAAAAGAAGGCCCCGAAGCATAAAGTGATGAAGGCACTGAGTATGAGGAGAAGGATGAACTTCTCGGAGAGCCTCAAAGTGGCCCTGTGGTGGGGGAAGGAGGAGGCCCCCGGCGACAGAGTGGGTATCCTGCGGCCCGACAGTGGCAGCAGAGTCGGCGTTGTCATAGTTCCACCGATGAAATGAACTTAACTCGGGGCGGGGGGTGAGTTCACGGGAGCCACAAGGGTTTCTGCAGCAACATGTACTGACTATTATCTCATCCCTGTGATGGTAAATCCAGATAGAAAGAAGCTGTGAGATCCCTCGGTGATGGAAAAGGTCATGATGAATCTGGAAGAAAACAGAGAAATCCCAAATCACAAGCAGGAAAAATCTCCCCCGTGTTGGATAAAAACCCGTCTTCCCGTCGGTTAGTATAGAAACCCTGATGGCCGTGCGAGCGTCTCCTCTGCTGTAACTTCTTCAGTCTGGCAGCCTTTTCCTTGCAGCTCTTCCTCACATACTCTTCATCACCTCTGCCAGACAGCCTGATCCTGAGGGATCTCAACCGCTAGACCTGCCTGTCTCCCAGGAATTTAGTCAAACAATCCACAATATGTTTATTCCACTCCAGAAAAATGATCCTTCATGCTTAAAATGATGAGAAAAACATCAATAAAAAATATCAAGAGGCCGAGAAACGGGGGGGCGGGGGGCTCCGTGCATGCTGAGGGTGGAACATTTAGGTTTTTATTATTAAAGAGCAGTCTGTCTCATGTTACGTATGACATTAGGTTAAAAGCATAACCGATGGAGCGGGAAAACCCCTCCGGTCTCGGCAGGACCCCGCGTGGCCTCACTAACGGACTTCTGCGCGTCCTTCCCCCGTACCGTAACTTGGATCCTCCAGGTGCGGATGATGAACGCGAATCAAGCCGCTAACGCGAACCGGCCCCCCTCACTGCTCGATGACCGTTCAGGGGGGACCGGAGTCCGGTCTTCGGGGCTGCTCATCATCACCGGGGACGTTTCCATCACGCGGGGAGACTTCAGCTCGTGACGATGCCAGCCTCCGTGAGCTGATTAGCCGATCCACAGTGCTAGCTAACGAGCGGCTAACCTCCCCTAACGCTGGCTAAAAGAAAAAAACGGCCTTCGGAGGGTTGTTTTAAAATAAAAAGACATCCTATGCTCGTGTTTGCGTCCGTTTTAGCGGACACTTCCGCCGGCCGTCGGTGAGAAAACGCAGGTCTGGAAAACCAGCTGCTTTCTCGGGGACTGGGGTTTAGCTCGTTCGTATGCTAGCAGCTAGCAGGTTATCATCACCTGACGGAGGCGCTCCGCTGCCGCATCACCACTCGCTGGGAGAAAAGCCTCAGCGCCCGGGGTTCCCGCTCCGCCCTCTGGAACAAGTCGCTGCAGCAGATGTCCTCATGTCCACGGAGGTGTTCCCCCCACGGGGGGCGAGGCTGCAGCGGTGTCGCTCTCCGTGGGCTCCGAGTCCCACCGCGTTCAAGCTCCGCGAACGCCGAGAGGATGTTGATGAACGGCCGCTCTGAGCTGCAGCAGAGCGGGACTGACGGACCCGCTGCTCCGCGCTTCAGCATCAACTAGCCAGACTGCGCGCGCGTGCGCGCCGGTTAGGGACCGTCTGACTAAATCTTAACCCGTTAACCGAGCTGAAAACCAAAGAAGACAAAAAATACACAAAAAAATGTATTAGTTAAAAAGTACAAAAAAAATCTGGAAAAAATATGTAAAACCAACGAATTTTTATTTTTGTTTTTTGCGTATATAACAAAACATTTTTGCTTTTTTTAACTTATTTTTTATTGTTTCAATTTCACATTTCAATTTGGTTTAGTTAACTCATCAAACATGACACAAACATTATCATGTCTGATTTAAAATACACATTAAAGCTTTTGTTCTTTCAAATTCAATTAGAGTAAATTGAACATCTATAAGACCTATAAAGTCATTAAAAGTCATTAAAACGGGCAGCAATTGTGATTCATCTTCTTAAGATTTCTTTCTAAGAGAATCACGCTCGCATGTGCTTTTCTTAGAAAGAAATCTAAAGACATTGTGATTTAGGGATTTGGCCCAGATTATACATAATCCCCCACAGATGCTCATTTGAAACAGCTGTCTCAGTGACTTTTTTGTTAACACAGATTTATGTGTTTACACATGAAAAAACACATCCAGGGTGCAAACAACCTCCACAAAAGGTAAATTAAATGAGGTCTGAATCTGAAATGACCAGGACTTTTAGACTGACCAAATGCCAACCTACATTTAACTTAAAAGAAATAGTTTTATTCTGAGATTTTTGCGAACCAGAAGTCTGATTAAAACTAGAAGGAGCTGCATTTCCAGAAGAAAATACAGGGTTGAATGCTGCACTGCTGAATTTGCTGAAGAAATGGCTGAACTGTCCTGGAAAATCCTGGAATGTCTTGAAAACTTAAAGGACCAAAAGTCATAGCAGGAATAAGCTGAAAAAGTTGAATGTTGTAATAGTAGAATGGTTAAAATAGGTCAAAAATTGTACAAGAAGTTAAGCATGAAAGCTGAAATTGTTGAAGAAATGGCTGAACTGTTGAAAATGTAAAGATTTGAAGGAACAAATGTGTTAGAGGAAAGGAATGAGCTGAACTGTTTAATAGTAGAATGGTTAAAGTAGGTGAAAAACTGTAAAAAAAAAAAAAAAGTTAATGTTTTTTAATTGAGCAAAAATCCTGGATAATCCTGGAATATCCTGAAAAGTTCAAGGACCAAACATCATAGCATGAATAAGATGAAAAGGTTGCACATTGTCATAGTAGAATGGCTAAAATAGGTCAAAATCTGTAGGAGCTAAGCATTAAAGCTGAAATTGTTGAAGAAATGGCTTTTCTATTGATTTTATCTCCATAGCAACCATTTTATAATTGGGTCGCCTGGGGATGACGAACAAATCGATGTCAGTTTCAGACAAATCGGAAAAAGTAAACTTTTGGACGTCCTTAGCAACGAAGTTTGTTTGCTAACCACGCCCACATTCCTTATAATAATAATGGATTGGATTTATCTGCGCTTCTCAAGTCACTCAAAGCGCTTACATTGTGTCGATCATTCATTCATACTTGGTGATGGTAGCTACTGAAGTAGCCACAGCTGCCCTGGGACAGACTGACAGAGGCGTGGCTGCCGGTTCGCGCCTACGGTCCCTCTGACCATCACCGGGATCATTTATACGCATTCACACACCAGTGGAGCCACACTGGAGGCAAGGAGGGTGAAGTGTCTTGCCCAAGGACACAACGACGGTTGGCTTCAAGGATTCTCCATGTATTTCAATAGAGCAAAAATCTTGGAAAATCCTGGAAGCAATCCATAGCAACCATTTTATGTTTGGGTCGCCTGGGGATGACGAACAAATCGACGTCAGTTTCAGACAAATCGGAAAAAGTAAACTTTTGGACGTCCTTAGCAATGAAGTTTGTTTGCTAACCACACCCACATTCCTTATATGTCCAGATCCAGTGAATTTCAATATGTTCAGTTCCAGCCATGGATGAAGTTTATTGCAATATTTGCTTCAGATTTTGTCATAAAATGGCCACCAAACAGTAGGTGGTATTGCCATCCCATAATAATTTTGAAACTTATATTGTAGTCCAAAGCCTTGTGAGCTTTTCAATCTTTGAACGGTGTCTCTAGCTACAAGTATGTTGAAGTTATAATGGTTGAAAGAAACAAAGGTTTTCAAGGATTCTCCATGTATTTCAATGGAGCACAAATCCTGGAAAATCCTGAAAAATCCTGGAAATTTTTGAAAAGTTATAGGATTTGAAGGGCCAAAAGTCATAGCTGAAATAAGATGAAATTGTTGAACATTTTAATAGTTGAATGGTTGAAAATTTTGAAGTGTTTGAACAGGTTTTTGAACCTGGGACCTCATGCACCAAAACTTCCCTATGGATTTCTATACGGCAAAAAATCCCAGAAAACCTGGAATAACTGGAAAAGTACAAGGATTTGAAAACCCGAAAGTCATAGCAGGAATAAGCTGAAAGAGTTAAACATTTTAAAGTTGAATGGTTAAAATAGGTTAAAAATGGTAGAAGGAGTTACGTGCCAAAAAACGGCAGAAGATACTATAATAAAGAAAGAGAAACAGGAAAACAAAGGGTTGAATACAGCATTCAACCAATAATCTGCTCAACCGACAGACTGGAGACCTGTCCAGGATGTCCCCTGCCTTCGCCCATAAGTGGCCGGGATAGGCTCTGGCAGCCCCGTGACCCCGAAAGGGACAAACGGACAGAAATCGAAGGGCAGACCCCTTGTTACAACAGTACCTCCAACAGAACACCAAAAGGGTCATGATCAAACACTTTCATTCAATTCACATGTGGATGGGATGGTTGGACTCTCATGAAATCTTAACCCCCCCCCCCCCCCCCCCCCCACCACCACCACCACCTTCCTGTTACAAACTGATCTGGTCTATTTTTCTTAAAATGTGTCCAAACTCAGAGAGAGACAAAAATACCTTCAATACGGTCAAAGAAGACTGGACGTCAGATGACTGTAGAACCTGAGACACATTCAGCTCTACTCTCCAGACCGGACCTCCAGTTTTTGACCACCAGATTCACAAATTTTCCTATTTCATAATGAACTTCTGAACACTGCTGGGGTTCCTGGGGCTAAACACAAGTGCAGCTTCCATCAGTCAGTCTGCATTCCTTATGGGTTCTTTTAATCCAAGCAAACCTCATTTTCATGGGACCGTTTGATTAACCCTTGTGCTATCTTAGATGACCCCACCCTTACTTTGGTGGACACAAAGGTGGATAAAGGTGGAACAATTTTATGTAATCCATTGAACCAGTGAAGATCACAAATCATTGAAAAAAAGAGGTTCAGCGGACTCTCTAGTGGGTCTAGATGACCCAACTCCCAACAGTAAAGTGCCTAGGATAGAACAAGGGTTACCCTCTCAAGCAAAGAGAGAGAGCAGTGCCATAAAAAAACACCCATGCCTTCTTATGGATGTAAAAACCTCTAGTTAAAATAGTAAAACCAAACTTCCGTTATGCAACTTCAAGAATGTTCATGGATACTTATACGTTTTACAAGAGTTGGCAAATATGGCCACAGGGAAGAAGAGTGTAACAAGAGTTTTACTGTAGAATTAAAGATGGTTATCATGCAGCAGTGTTTTTTTTTCTTTGACGAGCAGGTTAGAGGTTCTGTGGTCTGTCCATTTTTCAGTTCCCATATAGCACTGCATCTTCTGCATCGTCCAAACTCCATCTAGCGTCTGTATTTGAAATTGTAAACCCACCAGAAAAGTGTTGGAACCTCAGAAAAACAAAATGAAAGATATTGAATTAAAATTGACTTGTGGAGACAGAAAATAGAGAATCAAACATCTCAAAGGTGGTTTAGTTAAATGAGGCTATTTCAGTAATGAACAGGCCTTTGGCCTGACATAGTGAATGAAAAAGCTCCTATCACAAACTGAGTCTGCATCATGCTGTGGTTGCTGTACGCTGCAGACAAACAGCAGCATTCATAAAACCGTTTCAGACAATCAGCGCACGAGGCCTTCAGTTATCACCAGCACCCCCATTTCAACAAGATTCTCTTTGCGGCCTAAAAAGAGAAGTCCTTGTTTTACAATCACAAGACCAGAGCACATAACTCAATTAATGTCAGGTTTTAAAGCAGCAACGTCACATTCTAAAGTCAATTTCACCTCTAACCTTTTAAACAAATGTTGTCCATCTTTGCCGGACTCAGAAGATGGTTGTTCTCTCTAGGTTTGATTCTGCTGGTAATTTCTTCTTCTCAGAGGGAAATTTTCACCCCCCAGTGTGTTTTTGTGATCTGTCAGTCACAGAAGAACAGCATGAAACGTCTGTTAGAGCGTTTGGTTTTTGTTGGAATCAATGGGTTTGATGAGATCAGGACGCCTGGAAAAATGTGTCATTATAAAGAAAGAACTGAAAATATTCTGGACTGTCATTCATGTCCCTTCTGTTGGTGGACTTCGCCCACCCCCCCACCCACTATAGGAGGTGCTCATGTGCTGGTTTAGCAGGGAATCACCACATGGGGATGTATGTATCACCATTCAGTCTCATCTGATGCTCTAGGCTCACATAGGTTCAAGTGCTTCACATTGTTGTGGTAACCATCCATCCATCCATCCATCCATCCATCCATCGGTCCATCCATCCATCCATCCATCCATCCATCCATCCATCCATCCATCCATTCATCCATCCATTCATCCATCCATCCATCCATCCATCCATCCATCCATCCATCCATCATTCCATCCATCTATCCACCTGTCAATCTGTCCATCCATCCATCCATCCATCCATCCATCGGTCCATCCATCCATCCATCCATCCATCCATCCATCCATCCATCCATCCATTCATCCATCCATTCATCCATCCATCCATCCATCCATCCATCCATCCATCCATCCATCATTCCATCCATCTATCCACCTGTCAATCTGTCCATCCATCCATCCATCCATCCATCCGTCCATTCATCTATCCATTCGTCAATCTGTCCATCCATCCATCCATCCATCCATCCATCCATCCGTCCGTCCATCCATCCTTCCATCCATCCATCCATCCATCCATCCATCCATCATTCCATCCATCTATCCACCCGCCAATCTGTCCATCCATCCATCCAACCAACCATCCGTCCAACATCCATCCGTCCAACCATCCGTCCATCCATCATTCCATCCATCTATCCATTCATCAATCTGTCCATCCATCCATCCATCCATCCATCCATCATTCATCAATCTGTCCCTCCATCCATCCATCATTCATCAATCTGTCCATCCATCCATCCATCCATAATTCCATCCATCTATCCATTCGTCAATCTGTCCATCCATCCATCCATCCATCCATCCATCCATCCATCATTCATCAATCTGTCCCTCCATCCATCCATCCATCCATCCATCATTCATCAATCTGTCCCTCCATCCATCCATCATTCATCAATCTGTCCCTCCATCCATCCATCATTCATCAATCTGTCCATCCATCCATCCATCCATAATTCCATCCATCTATCCATTCGTCAATCTGTCCATCCATCCATCCATCCATCCATCCATCATTAAATAATAATTATGGATTGGATTTATCTGCGCTTCTCAAGTCACTCAAAGCTCTTACTTTGTGTCCATCATTCATTCATACTTGGTGATGGTAGCTACTGTTGTAGCCACAGCTGCCCTTGGGCAGACTGACAGAGGCGTGGCTGCCAGTTCGCACCTACGGCCCCTCTGACCATCACCGGGATCATCCATGCACATTCACACACCAGTGGAGCCACACTAGAGGCAAGGAGGGTGATGTGTCTTGCCCAAGGACACAACGACGGTTGGCTGGAAGGAGTGGGGATCGAATCGCCGACCCTTCGATCATTGGACGACCCGCTCAACCACCTGCGCCACTGTCGCCCATAAATTCCATCCATCTATCCATTCGTCAATCTGTCCATCCATCCATCCATCCATCCATTCGTCAATCTGTCCATCCATCCATCCATCCGTCCATCCATCCATCATTCCATCCATCCATCCATTCGTCAATCTGTCCATCCATCCATCCGTCCATCCATCCTGCCATTCATCCATCCATCCATCATTCCATCCATCTATCCACCTGTCAATCTCATCATCCATCCATCCATCCAACCATCCGTCCATCCATCCATCCGTCCATCTGTCCATCCATCCATCCATCCATCATTCCATCCATCTATCCATTTGTCAATCTGTCCATCCCTCCATCCGTCCATCCTTCCATCCATCCATCCATCCATCCATCCATCTAACCATTCGTCAATCTGTCCATCCATCATTCCATCCATCCATCCATCCATCCATCCATCCATCATTCCATCCATCCATCCATTCGTCAATCTGTCCATCCATCCATCCATCCATCCATCCTGCCATCCATCCATCCATCCATCCATCATTCCATCCATCTATCCACCTGTCAATCTCATCATCCAACCATCCATCCACCCATCCGTCCATCCATCCATCCATCCTTCCATCCATCCATCCGTCCATCTGTCCATCCATCATTCCATCCATCTATCCATTTGTCAATCTGTCCATCCCTCCATCCGTCCATCCTTACATCCATCCATCTAACCATTCGTCAATCTGTCCATCCATCCATCCGTCCATCCATCCATCATTCCATTCCATCCATCTATCCATCCATTTGTCAATCTGTCCATCCATCCATCTATCCATCCATCCAACCATCCATCCATCTATCCATCCATCCATCCATCTATCCATCCTTCCATCCATCCATCCATCCATCATTCCATCCATCTATCCATTCGTCAATCTGTCCATCCATCCATCCATCCGTCCATCCATCCTGCCATCCATCCATCCATCCATCCATCCATCATTCCATCCATCTATCCACCTGTCAATCTCTCAATCCATCCATCCATCCAACCATCCGTCCATCCATCCATCCATCCATCCATCCATCATTCCATCCATCTAACCATTCGTCAATCTGTCCATCCATCCATCTGTCCATCCATCCATCATTCCATCCATCTATCCATCCATTCGTCAGTCTGTCCATCCATATATCCATCCATCCATCCATCCATCCATATATCCATCCATCCATCCATCCATCCATCTATCCATCCTTCCATCCATCCATCCATCCATCCATCCATCCATCCATCCATCTATCCATCCTTCCATCCATCCATCCAGCCATCCATCCATCCATCCATCTATCCATCCATCAATCCATCCATCCATCTATCCATCCATCATTCCATCCATCCATCCATCCATCCATTCATCCATCATTCCATTCATCCATCCATTCGTCAATCTGTCCATCCATCTATCCATCCTTCCATCCATCCATCCATCATTCCATCCATCTATCCATTCATCAATCTGTCCATCCATCCATCCATCCATCCATCCATCCGTCCATCCATCCTGCCATCCATCCATCCATCCATCCATCATTCCATCCATCTATCCACCTGTCAATCTCATCATCCATCCATCCATCCAACCATCCGTCCATCCATCCATCCATCCATCCATCCATCCATGCATCCGTCCATCTGTCCATCCATCCATCCATCCATCCATCCATCCATCATTCCATCCATCTATCCATTTGTCAATCTGTCCATCCCTCCATCCGTCCATCCTTCCATCCATCCATCCATCATTCCATCTATCTAACCATTCGTCAATCTGTCCATCCATCCATCCGTCCATCCATCCATCATTCCATCCATCTATCCATCCATTTGTCAATCTGTCCATCCATCCATCCATCCATTCATCCAACCATCCATCCATCTATCCATCCATCCATCCATCCATCATTCCATCCATCCATCCATTCGTCCATCTGTCCATCCATCCATCCATCCATCATTCCATCCATCTATCCATTTGTCAATCTGTCCATCCCTCCATCCGTCCATCCTTCCATCCATCCATCCATCCATCCATCCATCCATTCGTCAATCTGTCCATCCATCCATCCATCCTGCCATCCATCCATCCATCCATCATTCCATCCATCTATCCACCTGTCAATCTCATCATCCATCCATCCATCCAACCATCCGTCCATCCATCCATCCATCCATCCATCCGTCCATCTGTCCATCCATCATTCCATCCATCTATCCATTTGTCAATCTGTCCATCCCTCCATCCGTCCATCCTTCCATCCATCCATCCATCCATCCATCCAACCATTCGTCAATCTGTCCATCCATCCATCCGTCCATCCATCCATCATTCCATTCCATCCATCTATCCATCCATTCGTCAATCTGTCCATCCATCCATCCATCCATCCATCCATCCATCCATCCATCCATCCATCCATCCATCCATCCATCCATCCATCCATCCATCCATCCATCCATCCATCCATCCATCCATCCATCCATCCATCCATCTATCCATCCATCCATCCATCCAAGCTCCTCAGTGTGAAGCCTTGTCCTTTCTTTCAGATGAAACCAGGGTTGATATTCTGGTGATGGAAAATGTTTTTTTGGGGGGAAAATTAGTAATTTTCCACGGCACACCTGGTCACGGCGCACTGGTGTTCAGTGGCTGAAAAACACTGTTCCAGCAAACGCTCATGTTTAGGCTAATCTGTTTCTATTTACTTGTGATTCTGTTTTAGTAAAGTGTCCTTTATTGGGTTTTCTTGTTTCACATCATGAAGATTATGTGTTCTCCTTGGTTTTCTCAAGTCAGATTAAGTTTACTGTTCAGGTTTTCCTTTAGTCACTGTCACAGCAGGTTTCAGTTTTCCACAGACAGTGGATTCCCCGGTAGTCAGTGTTTTCTGTTTCTCCTACTCTACCTCATGTTTCCTGCTCCCAGGTTCTCTCCAAAGAATTCAAGACATTTATCAAGTCTATAGTGGATTTGACTAGACAGGAAACAGACCTGGAGGGAGTTTTTGCTGAGTGAAAAAGGTTTGCTTTGATCAGAACTGAAATGTTTGCCTCATTTCTTCTTTGTGTGCAGCTCAGTTGTGCTACATTTAGCTCCATTCAACCATTCAACGCTCATTGTCCCAGTTTAAAAGAATAGGAGAAATCAATTTATCGAGCATATATGTGTAACTCCACTAAGTGGTAATATTTTCTAGTTGAACGCTCACATTGAATTTTATGTTTTTTTTTCTCATGTCATGATAATACACAAGCTGATGCTGTAAACAGCAGAACATTCACTGACAAAGCTGCCTGTTTTAGTGTTAGAATGACCTAAAAAGCAGAATGACAGTCAATCACATGACTGGACAGGCGAACATGAAAGAGCAGAGGGTGAATGGAGGATGACATGTTGTTTGGCAGCTCTCTGAACTTCCTGCAGCTTTACATTATGAATGGCCACTACATAAAATTGGATAATCTTGTCAGATGCACTCTGCTTGATCGAATCCAGCCGAGGCAAAGATCCCAGGAAGAAGACAATCTATCATATTAGTCCCCCGGTGTAAGCTGAGAACCTTCCCTCCCGTTACGGCCTTCACAATGAGCCCTTTGTCTCGGTTTGAGCAGAGAGACGCTGTTGAATGTGAGACAGGTGTAGCTTTGCCTCCTGGAGCAGTTCTCCCTTTGCACTGGCCAAGAGCACGCTGCCAGCCAAGAGCTCGGCTTTCCCCACAAGTGAAGGGTGTAATTTGTTAGCAACCCCAGTGATGACACTTCTCCGGCTGCTGAATTGCTGGCTGTCCTTCGGTGTTGTTTAGGTCCGGACCACAGACCTGGCTGAACCTCAAACCCTCAGAAGACTCGCCATAATACAGCTGGTCAGGATTAGTTCTGCTGTGCTGAGTCTGAGAGCTCTTAACCTCTATTTGTGTTTCAGGTAGAATAGACGACGTCCACTTTAACAAAACACATAACTGCAAGTTTATCTAACAGAAAACTGGAGGAGTGAAAGCGAGAGCGCCATTGGAAAATGTAGGAGCAGCAGAAAAAACTTCATGAAATTCTGAATCTTCCAGCTCACTGGAGTTCAACCCAACATGAAATCACAACATTATATGGTTAATGTGACACAGTTTATACATTTTATAGAAAAAAAAAACTAGCTTTGACACACCGGGACATTGGGGAGTTTCATTTAGAAGTAACTTTTACAAGTATTCATTGTGTGTGGGGTCATGTTTCATATGTGTTTACGGGGGTGGGGTGTGTTGGGTTTTTATTGTAATATTGTGTACGTTTTTTCTTTTAAATGTTAAAGCACTTCGAGTTATACAAGGCATAATATAGTGCGTTTTCTTTTTTTTCAATAAAGAAAGTTTTATTTGATTAGATTAGATTTGAACTGTATCTGCTGCATAGGTGTGAAGTAGTTACACAATGAAGCAGAACATGAATAAAAAAGAAAAGGCACCAGATTAGAGCCCTGAGGCACACCTTTGGTCACTTAAAGAATTAATTTGTTGCTTTATAGCTCAACACAACATCACATATTGAACTGTTTTCCATCCATCTTCTGTACCTGCTGAATCCCTCTCTGGGATTGTTGAATCCTAACCCAGATCCTGTCGGGCAAAGGCGAGGTACACCCTCAACGCCTCACCCTCAGCTAGGTGTGCCCATTCTTTGCACAACACAGCTGTGGAACCATTGGGGGTGGGGGGTGGGTTGTCTTCTGAGGCAGAAAAATGAAATTCCAATTCTTCAGACACACTTTTTCATCTGCTCCCAGATGATTTAATCATTTTACTGGATCACAAGGCTGCATTATTTCTAGAAGAGAAGCTGTTCTGACTTTTTGATGAAACATTGTCTTCTATTGTTTTTTTTAACATATAGTAAAAACAGAAAGATGTTAAAAGCAATATGAATAAAAGGGAAAGCAATTTAAATAAAGCTGACAGCTCTCATTCAAAACTAAAAAAAACATCTAAATCTTTTCAGAATTCAAGCTTTACTTTGAAATGTTGCTTCTGTTTTTTTTGTATTTTTGTCTTAATGGATGAAACACTGATTTAATTTGAACAACTTTGTCTTTTTTCTAATCTATGTAAGAATACTCAACAAAAATGAGAAATGTAATATTCTGATAGACATTTATCCTGTTGTATTTGAAAGCACCTCAGTTACAGGGACACGTTGATTGATCAAGGTGCATTATGGGATATGTGTGATGCATGATGGGATACGTATGAAGCATGTAGCTTTCAGATGTGAAGTGACTGCTAACGAGTATGTTGATAAAAGTCGAGTTGCCTCAGCTCGTCCTGAATATTGTTATTCCTGTTGGATCCTAAAGAACAACATGTCAAACTGCAGCCGTTCTGCTTCAGCCGACTGTTGGATTCCTGCAGGAGAAACAAACGAGCTCCGTCTGTCGCAGGAACCACAAGCACTGAGTATTTCATGGGAGTGAAAAATTATTTCATGAGAACAAATGAGTTATTATTCTGTGGAAACAAATTATTTTTATTTTTTTTACCCATGTCAGGTCAGGGGTTCCATACACTCCCCCACTTTGGACATGAAGCTCCCATCATTGAGTGATGTGCTGATCTGACCCAGCAGGAACACTCTGAATGTGAAGGACAGCAGGGTTCAGGACTCACAGCAGGCACATCTTCAGGAGGACACTGGCGTCCTGGTTCAGACCCATGACTTCTTTTTCTTGCTTTTACTGTTTCTTTTTTGTCTTTCGAGTGACAAGCTGCAGAGTTTGTGAGGACGTGTAGATTCTGACAGACGCCTCAGAAAGGCTCCACCCCTCTCCATCCTGCAGGAAGATGCAGCTTCATTGTCTGAAGCAGGAAGATGTTTCCTCTCTGTTTGCTGTGAGCTCCTGCAGCTCAGCAGGCAGTCTGTCGGCCCACAAACACAGGTGTGGCGCTCTGACGGGTAATCGGGCCAAGAATAGATTTCAGTGATAAAGTGGGCTCCAGAGTTCTGCTGAGTGGGTTCATCAGCTGGTCTGGGTTTCACCACAGGCTCAGTCTCTGATTTACAGGACAACCTCCCGTAAGTGAACGAGACGCAGCTTCCAGCACCATGATTGCAGACACAGATCTCTTCAGGTTTTGCTTCCCAGACACATCCAGAGAGCTGAGCAGACTTCCAGGAGGTGCAGGCAGAGAATCAGGCGGGGTGTCCTTTGTGTCAGTGCTTCTTTGATCTGGGCCGTCACAGAGATGGATCACCAGACCGCCGTTCAAACCCACAAATAACAAAGCTGTCTGTCAGTCTCTATGAGGAAACAACACTCAGCAGAAGCTTCACAGGCAGATCTTCAAAGAGGGACAAAGCCAGACGTCAGTCAGATGCTGAGGGAGGAACAAACCTGCCTGAAGGGGGCAGCAGCAGATTCACTCTGACCTCTGACCTCTGTGTGTCGGATATTTGACCCCATTTTTGATTTTACAAATCTTTGATTTATTTTACTTCCACGTTTTTCTGTTTTTGGTTCCGTTGCTGTGAGTTTGATGAGGATTAGCCTTTAGCTTGATTTCCATCTACTCAATTTCACCCCTCCCCTCTGTTCTCATGTCACATCCGCTGCTTCCCTCCGTCACCACTGTCAACACAGCAACCTCAGCTCCAGGTGAAGCAGACCGACTGAATGAACAATAATGACTTTAATCCTGGAAGGAGATGGAGCTGTGGTCACACCTCTGTGGTTGGGAAAAGCTAAATAACAAATTCCCACCTTCATTGAACTACAGCACATATCAAACAGAGCAGATTGACTGATGACTGCCCCCGTTAGGCCTCTGTTTTTTCTTCCTGAACGTCTCTCCTGACGTGAACACGTGGGTCTGAGGCCCACATGCTGCCCACAGCTGCACAGCCGAGGCTCTGCAGGAAGGTGGATGCAGCTCCAGGCCTCTGAATCTGGGTCAGCCCCGCACAAACAGGTTTTCTGCTGCTTGGCTCTTTCTTTTTCCCCTCTTTACTCATGATGAGTGTTTGAAGGTGGTGTAAATCATTCCATTCACGTACCGGTGTCACCTTTGACCCCTCTGTGCGCAGCTGAAGCTGTACGTCCTCCTTTCTGCCCTGTTAAAAATAAGACAGTTTTGGGTTCAGGAACGACTCTGGTTTTAGGGACGGCTGAGTCCAGAACTCAGGTCCAGAATAAGACCCGCCTCCTGTTTGTAGGAAGGTAAAAGAGCCAATTCTGCAAAATGAACTGAAGAACTGGTGGATTTTAAGGTCAAATGATGCTGAATGTCGGGAATAAAATGGAGAATGAACTGAAAAATGAGTGATTGTCTTCAGGAAAATCTTCAGGGTCGCTGTGTGTCGCTCCTCAGCTGCAGCACAGGGACTCACCTGGGTGTTCTTATTATTTCACCTTAACTGTTTTATTATGGAATCATTTTATGAACAAATGTATTTAGCTTCTATTGTTGAACGCTTCTTGACAATGGAATTCATCTGTTTGGGATCAATAAAGTTTTATTCTGTTGTTTTTAGAAAGGTAATCAGACAGAAGCAGCTCATTGTTCCTGTGAAAGATTAACAGATTTTCATCAGTTATCTTTTCTAAATAATCATTTTTTTCATCTTTTCACAACTCTTACTGAGTACTCTCTTTCTTTTACTTTTACAGTACATATATTATAGTGAAATATTATAGAACTACAGATTTTTTCCCAAAAATGTTGAGTCATTCATTTTTTATCCAAAGGTTGTATAAATAAATGTAACTGATAAACATTTTATTCACTCCAGAGAAACGTAAGAACTAATCTGTCATTTCTCATCAAATGAGACCACCAGTGTGAAAACTGTGTACTTGTGTTTGTTTCTTCAATGATATTGTTGTTAATATTGTGTTGAGTTGTCGTAGTGACTCCTGGTTAACATCTGTATTCATGTCTCTTAGTGTGTGCAAATGTCTGCTTTCAGTTCTTCATCGTCAGGTCATTTGTTATGTTGCCCTTTCATGGTGTCTGTTTATGTTGTGCTGACATTTATGTTGAAGTTTCCTGCATTTTGGGTTCTACACCATCAGTTCTTGACAATGTTTCAGTGTAAAACAGATCCTTGTCTATAGATCATTTGCCACATACACTTTATTACCAAAAGTATTGGTTCACCCATCCAGATGATCAGAATCACTTTACCTGTCACAGGTGTATGAAATCATCCCTCAGACACACAGACTGTTTCTACAAACATGTGTGACAGAATGTTCTGCTCTCAGTGAATTCCAGCGTGGAACTGTCATGGGACGCCACCTGTGCCTCAAATCCAGAGGTGAAACGTCCTAAATGTTCCACAGTCAGCTCTGTCAGAACAACATGGAAGAGTTTGGGACCAATAGCAGCTCAGCCTCCAAGTGGTCGACCACTGACCTGATGGAGAGGGGTCAGAGGATGCTGAAGGTCAAAGAGGTCACAGACTTTATGCAGTCAGTTGCTGCAGAGCTCCAGACGTCATGTGACCTTCAGGTCATCCCAAGTCCAGCACGCAGACAAAACATTGAAATCATTTTTAGTTTAGAATGTTTAGAATGTTATCCACATTTCTGTCATTTACAAACATTTTCCAGATCATTTTACAACTTTGACCCTATATTTTTCCAAGGTCAGTATTACAGGTTGACAGGAAGTGCTCGTTCTAGCTTTCAGAATAAAAGTGGACAGGAATGGATAGGAAGAAAGGTTTTTATTTTTGCGTACAAAAATGATGCTTTTACTAAAGTATAGAGGAAAAATGACGACATGTTTGTGAAAACTTGGATCCACAGATTCCAGAATAAAACCTTCACATCTCTGACATCAGAAGGCTGAGCTGCAGGTTTGGACCAGAGGCTCAACACTTCTGAGAAACATGCTTGTGTTCTGTGAGGAAGCTGACACCCCCTTTAGGGCTGTGCTGTTACCGGGCAGATGAGAAGGGCCACTGCCCTGCCAAAGGGCCCCGAAAAATCCTACAAGAAGGTGTGCATTTTTCCAAAAGTGCACTTTTAAAAAGGACGTTTGAAGAAACGGTGGGTAAGACAGGATTATCCAGAAAACCAGTTTATTGTGTTCACAGTAGCAAAGATTGAAACATGAAAAAACTATAAATACAGATCAGTAAAAAAGTTTTTCAGTTTTCAGCATCTTGTTTTTGGGAGCAGAGGATCTGTCCTGTAGTTAATGAAATGAATGAGAGCTGTCAAATATGACCATTTCTAAAAGAAAATGTACAGTAACACAAAATGAAGGAAAATCCCATAAGGCTTTGTGTCACAGTCTTTTATTCTGAAAGGATTGAGCTCAACAACATTGAGGTTTTCCAGATTCTTTCATTGCTACTCACTACATAGTTCACCATTTTATAGAGCTGTCTAAATCCACAACCAAGAGCCCCAGAAGTCTCTGCATCAATGGGTAAATATAGACCACAATGCATTGCATTTGAATGAGTTTTCATGTGAAAGAATCATATTTATATTTATTTCTTATAACTCATCCTGATTTTAAAAACTTATTTGACATTTTGCTTTTTAAAATACAAACACATAAAAATAAGATACCGCAGTCAAGTAAAAAAAATACACAAAAACAATAAAAAACAAACAAAGTTTAACAAGTGGGGTACAACAAAAATTTAAGTTCTGAGTGGGAAGTGTTTTGTTTTGGTTCAATTTTCTCCATTGAATTTTCAGCTTTCCACCACCAGTGAACTGTCTTTGTTTCCATAGAACAGATCTCCTCCATAATGTCTGTCCAGTGTTTCAGTCTCTGTGGTTCACGTTTCAAACAAATTCCCTGCTATGGTTTCTTTGCAGGCCTCTGTTTTCATCACTCTTGTTGGTAACAGTCCTACATCCAGTATCCGTGGATCAGCGGGTATTTCTGTACACTAGTATGACCTGCAGAGTTTTGATGAGCTGTCAGGTTTTAACATTGAGAACGTCTTATTTAGCATCAAAAAAGTGGTGAGCTTGGTGTGCAAATGCTGTAAAGTCCCACTCTGATGATCGTTGGACCCATTTTCTAAGTGTTTCCAGTGGTTTTTTAATGATGATGATGATGATGATGATGTCCCTTTTTAGCCAAAATGTGTGAGTCGCTTTTTTAAGACAGTTTCTGCAGAGCAGGAGGAGTTCATTAGAAATTCACCTTTGAGTTGTGGGCAAGACTGTTGGCGCAGAGTAAGTCTGCCTCCATTTCCCATGATCCCTTTGTTTACAATCTCTCCTGCTAGCTTACAGTCCCTCACAACCCTAAGCTAACATTAGCGGTGCAACAAACATGGTGATTCATTTCAGAGCTGTCCATCTGAACAGTTCTGATCCAGATTCCAGCTCAGACCAGGAGAACAGAGACGTTCATGGATCTGTTTGTCTGCAGGTGGAGGATCAGAATAGAGCAGAGCAGGAAACTTTGGACCCACAGAGGCTTATTTGTATGTAGAAACTACAAGTTTTTTAACAGCATTTTCTTGATTCACAACAATTTGAATAAAGAAAAACTCCTGTAATCTAAATTCTCTTAATAGACACCCTCCAGCATGAGAAAAATGCTACAAGAACATGTTATAAACACCAAAACAGCATTTTCATTGGAGTGGGATCTCCACAGTCTTCACTAGTCTCCAGTTTGTCGTGCTCTGGTGTCATGTAGATGCAGGGTGAGGAGGGTCAGCTGATGAAGATGAAGGCCTTCTCCTCTGCCTTCCTTTTGCTCCTGCTTCTGTCTTTTCTCCACAGGTCCATGGTCAGGACTCCAGCGAACCTTCAGCTCATCATTACTCATCGATGGAGGCTTTAAGTTTGGGACCTCCTGTCATTCGCCAACGGCATCTACCAAAAACCCTTTTCCCAGCATGCACCAGAGGACATGTAAACCCAGGAGGTTCCTGCCACCACTGCAGAAAGACATGCTAGCATCTTTGAGGGACACGGAGAGTCCTCAGCTCCTCTGTTTGACCCTTCCAGGATAAGCCCCGCCCACTCACAGTGTGGTAACCTTTCCCATCACAGCTCCGCGGTTTGGAGGTGACCGCCGGGAGAAACTGCATCCAGCACGCACTGAGGCAAACACTCGGACTTCTCCACGGTGCTGCCACAGCAAGACCAGTGGGGCTTCCCGGGGTGCCCCTTATGGCTGTGGCCGCAGCCCTTGAACCCCCCTGCAAGCAGACAGGAAGGCCGGGGAAGGACAGGCGCGGTGTGAAAAAGTGCTGCAGCAAAAATGTTTGACCACAAAAAGTCTCAAAAACTGTGAGAAAATATTTTTCACAGTTACTTCCTGCCTAGTGTAAAGATGATGAGGATATTTAGACAAATGTGAGATCAACAAGCGTGGAACATGTTTACATGGTGGGCTACACAGTGGCGCAGTGGTGCAGTGGTTAGCGCTCTTGCCTCACAGCAAGAAGGCCCCTGGTTCAAGTCCCGGCTGGGGGACCTGAACCAGAACATCAATGGGGGCCTTTCTGTGTGGAGTTTGCATGTTCTCCCCGTGTATGCGTGGGTTTTCTCCAGGGTCTCCGGCTTCCTCCCACCGTCCAAAAACATGCTTCATAGGTTGATTGGCAACTCTAAATTGTCCCTGAGTGAGAGTGTGAGAGTGCATGGCTGTGTGATTGTGGACATTCTACCCTGCAACTGACTGGCGACCTGTCCAGGGTGTCCCCTGCCTTCGCCCACAAGTAGCCGGGATAGGCTCCAGCAGCCCCGTGACCCCGAAAGGGAATAAACGGAATAGAAAAGGAATGAAAAAAAAATGTTCATGTGGTGTCCAGTGTTCCCTCGCCGTGTCACGGTTCACCTTTGGTCGGTCTCACAGATTGTTTCTAGCATCATTCTGCATAAGCTTCTGTGTGTTCTGCGTCCTGATTGGCTGTGGACGTTATCAATCAATCTTCATACGGTGAGACTCGTTCAGATTGATAATTGACATAAATCTTCTATCACGAGCGGATCTTTGCTTTCATTCTATAAAACCTGAACAGATTTTTCTAGGAAGGTTTGAGCTTTGAGAGTTTAGTAAAGGTTTTTACAGCCTTAAGACCTTTCTACGGTGGCCCAGAAGGGTCACAACACAAAATGAAATTAACTCACAAAACTAACCAAGAACTCACAACACAATAAGTTAACACAAAGTGTTTGTGTTGTGAGTTAAAGTGTTTGTGTTGTGAGTTCATTCCTTTAGTGTTGTGACGAATTGCAGTCTGTTATTTTGTGCTGTGACCCTTCTGGACCACCGTAGATTTGCCCCCATGTGGTTTTTGTGTCACATGTCTAACTGCCATATTTCCCTGAAAACTCTGCTGTTGATGCGTCTGCTGAGCTTTATGGTCCTAAAGGGAAGAAAATAACAGAACTGCGTTTAGAACAGTGGAAATGTTCCACCAGAACGTCACAAACACCCCCTCATCCTTAACGGAGCTGTGAAGGGAGACTAAGGACAAAAAGTGGATCTATGGGAGAGTTTTGAGAGGACGTCTGGCAAAAACAGCCGGATCCCTCCCATGATGCATTTCTGTCCTGCTGCTGAGAGGAGCAGTGAGAGGAGCAGCTATCAGCCTCTGTTGTGTTGTCTGCTCTCACCTGGCATGGAGCCTGGACATCCACAGCGAGCCTCCTTGGCGCCCCCGCTGGAGCAGAAGGAGCAGCAGTGAAACGTCCCGCTGTGCTGCCGGAACCTCCTCCTCACGTCCAGAACGAACGGAGAACCCTGTGAGAACCCAGCGAGTAGCACCAGAGGTTCATCGGGTGGAACGGCTGTTCTGACCTCATGTGAACCCCGGTTCCTTTACCTTGACATGCTGGGCTTTGACGCAAACCCACACCGAGTAAGCCCCCGCCTTCTCAGGCCGGAACAAAACTCGGTATGTTCCATCTTTGTTGTCCGTCACGGTCGCTGCCACGGCGCTGAATTAGAACAGAAATATTTATGCTCATTGATTCATTATCGTCACCAATATAAACTAAATCTGTAAGTTCTGGAGCAAAAGCAGAACGGTCTGTACTTGTCTGGTATGACGGTAAATAATCCACCTGAACAACAGTCCAAGGTGGAATCCACTTTTATATTTTTGTAGATTTCTTAATCTCTATGGCAACCAGTCTCACCAATCAGGAGCGAGCTTGTTGAAAGCAGACTCTGGAAAATCTGTCAAACATTTCAAATGTTGGACGTGGGGGCCAGCATTTGAGGCATTTGATTGGTCAGTTGAATAACTTCCACTACAGAAAAAATATATAAAAATTAAGGATCATCAAGAACCTGTAAAAAAAATCTATCAGAGCAAGAATGTTTATTCTGACCAATAGAATAACTAAGTAACAGCGGTTTGTTTTTCTATGGAAATCTATGGGATTTTGGTTTCTTGGAGCCAGCAGGTCCTTCCTGGACTGGAGTTACTCAGTCCAGTTCTGATATACATTACTGTCCGGAATTTTGATCAATATAAACAACAAAACGTATAACTTAAATAAAATGACCCTCTCACATATTACATAAAACAAAATACATAAAACAACAAATGCTCTAACAGCAAACAGCAGAATGATTGGCAGCTTTCTGGACAACCTAAAAGTAAAACCTGATCTATTTAGGGTCAGAAACACTGAGCCTTCAGTGCCTTGCTTCAGGGCACATTGGCAGCTTGCTGCCTGTCACTCACCAGCCTTTCTTCTCCTTGTGGACTATGCTGATGACGACATGCTCTCCACCGCGGGCTATCTGCTCTCCGGCTGAGTCTCGGCACACCAGGGTGAAGCTGCCTTGCTCGCCCTCCGTGGCCTGCCACAGACCTGCAACCAAGGGGGGGTGGAGCTTAGAGGTCATACAGTAGACGGGGCCATTTTAACGCTCTGACGCAGTCCTCCACACAACTGAAGAGCTTCACCCAAATGTTCCATCTTTAGGTTGTCGGATGCTTCCGTTTGGAGGCACTGACAAACAGATTCAGCTGTTTTTCAAAAGGCCACGCCCCAATATGATATAAAACATAAGTCGGTTTACTGCAGTAAAGTTAACCTGTTTCACACTAAAATGAACAGAGACTGCCATGTTTGAGTAACAAAAACTTTCCTCTGAACAGGCTCAGCTCTGGAGACTTGCTTTTCAAACGTGCTTCAATACGGAAGTGAATGTTTGCATGAAACCCAGAGTTACAACCCCCAGATCTACCAATCAGATGCCACTATAAAAGCATCGGATGCCTGATGGCCCCCACAGCAACGTTTGATTGACAGATTCTCCCAAGAATGGGTGTGGACTTTAAACAAGCTGGTCGTAGTTTGAAAAATATTAAAAAATGTAATAAAAGACCAAAAGATGCTGAGACTGTAAGTAATTATTTACTATTGCTGCAAAGACAAACTGTCAACAAACACTAAACTTACTGTTGTTAATGCATCCAAATAGAGTTTGAAAAAACACATGTGACAGTATGTGATGTGATTTCATCCTTTATAGAAGCTTCTAAAGTTACTCGTTGAAGAAAAGAAGCTTCCATTTTTCTGTAAAGCATTAAAACAGTCGAATCCGTTCAAACATTTTCTCTGTGAGGTTTTCACCTGTTCCTTCGACCGTGCAGCTGCTGACATCCACCGTCTTAGCGCTGATCACCCCCACCACCGGGTAGCCCTCCACCTCCCCAGCCGGCTCCCGGGGCAGAAAACAGATACTGCTGCCGTCGTCTGGGGCGACAGCCACAGGCAGGCCGTTGGAGCTCCTGTCCGCCAGGCTGCTGAGTCTCCTGAGCGTCACTCCTTTGGCGCTGAGGATCTCTGCGTCGGAGCCGCAGCCTAGGAGCCGCTCCGAGAACTCCATGGCGCCGCGGACATCCGCCAGTGCCTGCTGCAGCTGCGCCCTCTGCAGGTGGAGCTGGTTCCTGAAGGCAAGTGAAAGACGACAGTGAGACGCCTGTTTCGTGTTTGAACAACCTTCTTTATGTCACACAGCGTAATGTACTCATCTATATGGAGATCATCAGGTTTTTTCTGCTTTAGATTGTCTTTGAAAACCTCTACAGTCCCAGAAGGTTTTCTGTTACCTTTTATTCACAAGTTAGTAATCTATTCTACTAGTTTAATGTGCAAAAAAGACAAAAAAGTAACTTTCTTCAACTTACAAATACAAGAAATGATGTAAATCATCCAGCTTCCTCTGGCTGTGCTATATGCTTACACGCTATGTTTGCAGACAAAATCATGAATTCTGTACTTTCTGCAGAAACAAATCTGTTTTTTAGCCTGTGTTACTAGTTATTCTTCCTGTGCTCACTATTTTGTGCAAGAATTTAAAGAAATCTGTGTTTCAGAACTATTGAGGCTCAGTGCTTTCTTTTATTTCAGTTTTAGAAAAACACACTTCTGCAGGTTTCTGTTTATTCCATCACTGCTGTTTAACTTTAGAGCAGAGCATCATACCTCAGGACATTAACAATGGAGATGTGTTTCTGTTAAAGAAAGACACAAACATTTCTAACGTCAATTTAAAGGTCATTAACCTCTTAGGACCTGAACATCACGTTTCAGGTTCTATTAACACAGTTGTTGATTCTGCCTAACAGAGATCATGTGACCACGTGTGAGGTGGGTTAGCTCAAATGTTAGTTTGGGTCTTCAGAGGTTAAAACACTTTAATGTATGAGGCCAGAGAAGTCTCAGAATTCAGAAATGCACACAGTCTGTGTCATAAAAGCACACACTCCGATTCACAACTGTAATTTATGCAAACATGCTGTATAAATTTGGAAATGAGCACTAAAGGTTTTTACAAATGCACACCCTGTGTTTCACAAACACACAATAAGTGTTTCAGAAATTCACAACAATGCTACACAAATGCACAATAGATGTTTCACAAACATCATTTTTAGCTACACTTGTAATATGAATTCCCAGGTCATGCAAATTGCAGAATGTGAGTTTACAAACCCCCTCTGATTTGTGAGAGAAATCCCTGCAGAGAATTTTGAGGCTCTCCTGACGGAGCCGGTCAGCAAATGTCATCAGTGGTAAATGAATCTGTCAATCAAACTCATCGAAAAAATTATGTCTATGAAGCATCTATTGTGTATTTCTGAAACATTTTTTGTGAATTTCTGAAACAATTGTTGTGTTTTTGTGAATCACAGCATTCACATTTGTGAGAAACAGCGTACACATGAATGAAATACTTATTGTGCATTTGTGAAACATTTCCAAATTTATATTTTAGGTTTACATAAAATTACAGTTGTGAATTGGAGGGTGTGCAATTTTAAATTATGAGACTTTTCTGTTCTGGCCTCATTAATGTGTTGTTCCAGAAAAAATATGTCCTACTTTTGAAAAAAATACTCTCTCATCCAGCTTTTTAATTTAATTCTGTATTATTTAAAAGATGTGGCCAGCAGCTTGTTTCTGTTATTTCGTTTCCCCATCATGACACAAAATAATGACATCATGGAGGCAAATCTGAGTTTATGACCTTCAGCTCATTTGTGATAATAGAATAAATAATGTTCATTTGGTCCCGCAAATGTTCTACTTTTCAACCCTCAGTCATTTGAGGTCTGTGTCCTTAAACTTTGGTTGCTATGCAACAGCAGGCCCACTGATGATGGTGATTGCTTCATAGAAAAGTCCTAAAATTGTTTAAACATTTGGCAAAAAGAAGCTGAAAGAGGAAACAAAACCTCAGACCAGACACAGAAGGTCATGGTGGGCCGTACCTGCGCTGGACGCGGATCTCCTCCAGGTGGCGCAGCAGGGACAAGCAGTGGGCCTCCACAGCACTAGCGTAGCCACGTGCAAATGCTCTGATCTCATTGGCTGTTGCCTCCACACGGGCCTGTACGGCCTCCTGACAGTTTTCCACCTGCAGCAGAATCCACCTTCAGGAGACTGAAATGCTTGTTGAGGACATGAGATCATGGGTCCAAACCTTCTGCAGCGACTCTTCCAGGCCCTCCAGGCGGGGCCTCAGGTTCCTGCTGACCAGCTCTCGGATGCGGTCGCCGTGACGATCGATGACATCGCGTGTGGGGCAGCAGCGGTGGTCCCGGTGCAGCGTGGCGGCACACTCCACGCAGACCGGCAGGTCGCAGGGCTGACAGAAGAGCCCCAGTTCCTGTCCCGCGTGGAGGCTGCAGAGAACGGGGCGGCACAGACGACCACGGGTCCTCAGCTCCTCCAGGCCAACGAGACAGTGAGACGCCGTTCGCTTCTGACGCCTGCAGACAAAGGAGAGGGCAGACAGACGCCACTGTGACCCACCTTAGAGAAACGCCCCCTTAGGTCTGCAGGTAGAAAATATACATTACCTACAGGAGATTCTACAAATATTTAAATAACAAAATCATAGGAGTTTAAAGCAGAATTATTTGCATTTGATAATATAAAACTGTTTGGTTTTCTACCTACTAACTAATATTAAAGGCAATAATAATGGAAATAGGTATCACAATGACCTCAAGTGTCTAAATTGCTGGAACACGTTACAACGTTAAACAGGCTGATGATGACGATGATGATGATGCACCACACAACTCATTCAATATTGGCCAAGGGGGGGCAACATGGGGGCAGGAGGGTGGCAGTTTGAAATCGACAGATCATCAGATGATTTTGGGGACCTTGGAGACCCTCCTATAAATGAATTATCTCACTACTGCCTTCCTACCACCGGCCTGTCACTGGTCTGCCACGGCGTGACCCTTAAATGTCCCCAGGCGGCCACTGACCGACGTCAAAACATCGTCAGGTCGTCGCTCAATTTGTACTTTTTCTTCAAACCCCGGCTGCTCAGTGTGACTTATGGAAAAATACGACTTGCTGATGTCCGATTAGAACTACTACCACTGACCAATTCTGCTGAAAATCTAGATCTGCGGTGGCATTTTCGGTTTTAGGGACTGTAGTCTAGTGATTGGTCTGAGTCAAATTTGTTCTGCAGCATCTTCATGTTTGTATAATTTTGACAGAATATTTTTTATGGAAAGCAAAAGTTAAGTTTAAAAGGTATAAAAGTTCTAAAGTTTAGCTTTAGTGTGTTCAGTAAATGTTTGAGATGTGGGCCCCCCTGTCTGCATTTCTGTGTGAAATGGCCAAATAAATACAAGGAAAAGAAAAGAATGTCCTCAACCTCTGTTTGTGTGCGCGGGGGGGTTACTCGCCCGTGGAGTTAGTCAGTGTAGATCCGCCACTGGCAGAGGAACAGGGGGGGGGGGGGGGGGGGGGGGGGGTCAGAGACCAGACCGTGAATGAGGGAGGGGGTGGACTCAGGTGATGGTGGTGGTGGGGGGTGGGGGTGGGGGTGGGGGGGGGGGGCGAAGTTTTTGTCAAGTGAAGGACAACAAACGTAAACAAATGAAGAACACATGAGGATTGGACTTTCCCTCTGAGTGGCTGAACAGCTATGACGTCACCATGAAGAGGCTCGGTTCTGGTTCTGGAGACTCACCTGTGGGCCTCCGAGCAGAACTCGCACAGGCCGACGCTGCACGCCTCGCAGCGGCTCACCGAGCTCCCTTCTCCGCAGAGGTCGCAGCCCAGCGGGCCAGAGGACACCAGAGTCTCCAGGAAGACCTCGTCCAGCGCCAGGTGGTCTGGGCTCAGCCCGCCCGGTCCGGACGCAGGGAGGTCCACCTCGGAGTCGCAGTCCGGACACAGCACCGTCACGCGGCCCGCGGTGGTGTCCGGGCGGCCCCGGGGGGTCACCGAGAAGGGCTCGAGCCCGGCGATGCAGTCGCAGCAGAAGGAGTGCAGACAGGGGAGGATCCGGGGGTCCCGGAACAGACGCCGACACGCGGGGCAGACCGCTCTGGGGTTGGGCGGGGCGCCTCTCTGCTCCGGTCCGGGACCCGGAGCTGGTTCCGCCTGGGGTCGGTTCTGCTCACACTCCAGCATAGTCCTGCTGTTTGTCTCCTTTTGTGACAAAGATCTGTAGAACCGAACCCGCTTCAGAACCAAACTCTCATGGACTTTGTTCTGGTTCTATTTAACTCGAGTTAAAGGATAAAAAGTCCCAAATCTCTCATCTCCACAGAAGTAATTACACGTTCCATTCCGGGTTGCGTTCACGTGACGTGGGTCATTTGACACCTCGCATTCCAATGGGAGGCTCCCATCGGGCCCCTCGCGGGCTGTTGGGGCCTGTAGGAATACTTTAGACTGCCATGAGTCTGGATGCGCCACCTACCGGCAGGACTGAACAATGAGCTGAAGAGGAGGATTTAGGATGAACTTGTACTGAAAGAAAGTTCTGATCCTAGAAAAAAACTGCATTTGATTCCATGATTGTCACAAAGACGGTAAAACGATGGACAGCTCAACACCTTCCCTCTCATGTTACCGCCGGTTACAAGAAGCCAAAACCCCATAGACTCCTATTGAGAAATACTTGTTACTTAGTCATTTTATCGGTCAGATTTTTTTGTTTCTGTTTCAGTTTCTTTTATGTCAAACAGAAATGAAAAATAAACACTGTGGTTTAAAATAGACATAAAGCAATGCAGTGTGCTTGAAAAGGAGTGGGTTGAGGAGAAACCTCGTCTGATCCCTCCCCTTTTTACAACACCTGATAGTGCAGATATTTCTATTTACAGATATGTACAAAACATTCCTGTTCAAATTCTGCCATGTTAAAACCAGTTGACAGTTATTGGTCTGAATCGCTCTGAGTCATTGTTTCTATGGCAACTACTGTCGCCATTGCCTCATTTCGTGAGAACTGGATGTATGGTATTTTCTGTGGCGACGTCACACCTCCATTCATCCATTGTTTTTACAGACTATGATTTCAGTCAGTTCAAAAATAACAAACAAAATAATTATGGGATCTACTGATGAATCTACAGATTTGTCAATGGACAAAGCTGATAAATTAGCACTGATATAACCCAAAACACACACATGCAAAACGCACACCAGCTTAAAAGAAAGCCTATATGACTCAGTGCCACATCACTGACTGTAAGGAAAGAACTGGACATAACGAGTGTGACGTCACCCAAAAAATGACAAGTATGTACTATTTGAAATGCGAGAGGGTGTGTGTGTGTGTGTGTGTGTGTGTGTGTGTGTGTGTGTATGTGTGGGGTGCTCAGTCCAGCTCACAGATACAGTCTATGTGCCACACACATGGATTTTCCCATTTTTCTCTCTTGGTAAGCTCGTATCCACTCGTAAGGGCAGTTGTGACTGAATTAGAGAGATGCTACAGACAGCCTTAACTGTCCCAACTTGGCCAGATTTGGATGGTGGGGACGCTTGAAGCAACACTTCCAAGATGAGAGATTTAATAGTGAAGCATGAACAGTCAGTAGTCTTTAGTGGCTGGGTTGTGGGCTGGAGACATTTTAACGCTGATGGTGATTAAGGCTAGAGTCTTTGGTATGACTCCTCCTGGATTTGAACTCATGACCTTCCAGTCACGCAGCGGACACTCTAACACACTGAGCTGGTCAAGAAACTATCGGCTGGCTGTTGTCGACTGGTGTGTGGAGTACGGAATCAGCAAACCCAGCATACCTGGAGATGAGGTTGATCTTCCTTATTGAAATTTTGCCAAACTTCACTCACTACATTGTTGCACACACAGCCACATTCAGTGTTTGAAGGCTCCAGCAACCCTCTGACCTCGAACAGGCATAAGGGGGGATTGAAAAAGGGTGGACATTTTATGCTTTTGTCATGAAATTAGAGATAGCACTGCTGGCCCCAAACATGCTGATCCCACAGCCATCACTTCTCCACCTTTAACTGCGTCTCCCTAAAACATAATAACAAAACATTAATGGTTTATAATTAAGAATGTGCCTTTCTTGAATTAGCCACTGTTAGAGAAATTTTGGAATTACTTTGTGTGCAATAATTGTTTTTCCCTTTCAGGGTCACTGGGCTGCTGGAGCCTATCCCAGCCACTCATGGATGAAGGCAGGGGACATCCTGGACAGGTTCAAAGTCTGTCTCAGGGCCACACTTACACACCCATGCACACTCACATTCACACCTAGGGACAATTTAGAGTTGTGGTGGGAGGGAGGGAGGAAGCCCCCAGAGAAAACCCACACATACACAGAAAGAACATGCAAACTTCACACAGAAAGGTCCCCCATTGGTTCAGGTCCCCCAGCCGGGACTTGAACTGGGGGTCTTCTAACAAGAGCGCTAACCACTGCGCCACCATGTAGCCTTATAATAGTGTCTCCTTCTATAAAAGTGATGGAATTCACCCCAATAATCATTGACATTCTGTACGTGAACACATATAGAAAAACGTTTTTGTTTAAGTCCTCATTGCTCTTCTAGCCTTCAGAGATCCCAGTCATTCCAAGTCCAGATTATGTTTGACGCCACATTGAAGAAAAATCAAAGTGAAATAAAGGAATTCTCTCACCAAAAATCTGATTCTACAGGCGAGTCCAAACTTAAAATAAATCCAAGACAAAAAAGAAAAACGTTGAGTTGGAAACATTCTCAGCCTTTCCACAAAACTCCAGCAACAGAAGCACTTTTTCTATTCAGGTACCCCAAAGATTCCTCAGTGTGCAAACAAATGCACTTGATATTAATACTTGAGCTGTGAAATGTAATCAGGATTACTCCATTAATGTTGCATAATTACTATGTACTTCATCTTTTTCATTTGAATTGATTAAAACTCTTGTTTTTTTAGTGATCTACACTTGTGATGGTAATCCAGATAATGATAATTGTGTAAAAAAAAGAAAAAAATAATAAGCCATGACGGGGGCGGGATTATGTACATTCTCTTCCTGCTGCTTCCTTTTAAACAAGTCATTAAATTTCTTTTAACAAACATAATATTTTATGGTTACACTCATGTACTTTATGTGCAAGTGCAAATATGTGTGTTTATCATTAGATGTGCACAAATTGTACACGGTCAGTAATATAACTTTTGAACCAATCAGAACAATCCATTGAGAGACCTATATGAGCAATACTGAGTGGATGACAGAATCAAAGGCTTTAGCCAAGTCGACAAACACAGCCAGAGACGTACCAGCCACACAGCATCCAGAAACCTGAGGTACTCGGTGGGGTTATGACCCTGAGTTCATAGGGTCATAACCCTGGATCGTGACCTGTATGACCCAGGTTTAGGACTCTTGGTTCTTTGGTGTTTATGAACTTCATACACTTCATATACCGTTAATGACTGTGGTGATCAGTATCTGGGTAGATTTTTTTATTCAACCTTCATTTGTCTTTTATATTTATTTATTGTGCTTTTAATGTCTATTTTTAACCTTTGTCTGTACAGTGTCCTTGAGTTTCATGAAAGGCGCTTTAAATAAAATGGATTATTATTATTATTATTTACCAAGGAAATGTCCCATTGAGATTAGTAATCTTCTTTTCAAAGGAGTCCTGGCAAACTTGTGAAAAATGGTTTGATTAGAAAAAATGACAGCTGTCAGACAGATGTACTGAAAAATTGTCTTCCCAAAAGACAAACAAATGCAATAGGAGCACCTGAAAGTGCAATGGTCAGTATTACAAGAATCATCTCTTGGGGAAAAAAATTCCGCTATGACCAAAACAAAGGTGAGCATCAAAGATGGAAAAATCACGTAGAGCCCATCATTTCTGTAAACCAGAATCACAAGAGTAGACACAATTCCTGTCCAAAATGTGCTTCAAGAAAGATATAATAGTACCAACAGGAATAAACCCACAGCCCGTCTTATGTTTTGTAAAGGTTTTGTGAAGGTTTCCAAAGGAAATCTGGACTGAGAGGCATGCTGACAGTTGATCTTTTTGAAGAGCATTTTCTAAAGTTTGAGCTGCGTATAGCTAAAATATTGGAGCACAACCATCCTCTTTGTTAGCTATAAGAGCTAGATGTGCTCTGTAATGAAACAGACTTGTGAGAGTCCACACAATGAACTAGGCTGCATATTCAAATCAAGGCTGGTAACATTCCTTATTGCCACATGTTCTTCTCGTCTCTTGTCAGCTTCTGACATTATATTTTAAGTTAAACCATCAAACCGGTATTTTTAATAGTTAGGAGGATAAAATCCAGTAATCCATCTGATTAATCAATTTAGATCAGCGATTTCCCTGAAATGTCATGCAATACATTTGAAACTTTTTTTTTAAATTTTGGTTTAGGATCCATTCAATTTCAATTCAATTCAATTCAATTTTATTTGTATAGCCCAAAATCACAACAACAGTCGTCTCGATGGGCTTTGAAGTAAAACATGAACTCAAAAGGATCATGAATACAAAGAGTCAATAGGAAAATACTAAAATAAACTAACAAACTGACTAAGCTATACTGGCATCCCTGCCCTTACACCCCCCTTCATCAAATAAATGTATTCAGATTTCTCCCCAACTTCTCCATTAACTGTCATTACAGAATGAAATGTCAGACGACCCACCTTGCCTCTGGTGGTAGGCGGGCACCTGTGTTTTGCAGCGGAGCGGCCACCAGTGTGTGAATGTGTGTGTGCATGCGTGAATGGGTCTGTGACTGTAAGGCGCTTTGTCCTTGTAGGTAGAAAAGTGCTATATAAGTATACGCCAAATGTAACTTTAGCTTTGTTCAGTCACCCTAGACTGTAGAACTCCTGATTCTTCTTCTGGTTTCCTATAGCTGTGTACTAAGAAAACCATGAAAATAACAACTTTAGGATGATTTTGAGAAATCTTTTATTTTTTGCATGCACACCTGATGACCATAAGTGTCATCATTACCCATGCATGATTTCTGTGTTCTGCGTCTTTTTTTCCTTCGATACTTCAAGACTGAAGATTTTGGTAGAGACTACAGAAGGAAAACATATAGAAGTTTATCCTCTGTTAATTGGCTGGGACTGCGTAGAGAGGGTGGAAAACTTTATCTACTCTGGAGCCCACATAGAAGGGAGTTTGCACAAACCCCCACTGAGGAAATCCTGGGAAATCTCAGGAAAAATAACATCACACAACCATGCCACCATAGAAAGCAAACCAACATAGTGCACATGTATATGTTTCACCAGCTGCATAGTGGCTCAGAGGAAAGTACTCCAACAGGTCATCCATTCTGACCAAATGGTTGTTGGCTGCCTTCTCCCCACTCTGGGAAACCTGCACAACTCCCACTGCCTTAACCAAACACAACATTACTAGAGACACTGCAGCCACTGAACATTTGAACTGTTGCCTTCAGATGTTACAGGATCCACAAAGCTCAGATCAGTAATGAATAATTATAGATGTTTGAAATCGTTGCTGAGGTTCACAAATGAAGATCAATGATTCACAGATCAAACCACGATTCTTTTTAATATAACATGTTTGTATGATTGCTATATGTTTGTCTGTCTACTGAATGAATACACATTAAAATAAATGTATTAAATCACCATCATTTATACCTTATATAAATATATACCTTATATACCTTATATATATACCTGTATTTATACCTCTCTGTCAACTTCCTGGTTAACTTCAGCAATAAACAAAACATAAACATTACTGATTTTTGGATCATTTTTCAACAAATCCTGAAAATGTTCTCCAGTTTTTCCATCTTCAAAGTTCTGCTGACTACAGTTCTAGTGGATCTATTATAAGAAGACAGCAGAACTTTGAAGATGTTCTGTTGAATGGGGCTGGACCCAAGCAGGACAGAAACTGTAGTTGGATGAAATAATAGTCTTTTATTTAGTTCCAGTGGAGGTAGAGGATTCTGGCTTGAGAGACGCGTGGCTTGGATGGTTGATGAAATGGATGAGCTGCTGGTCTGGTGGAGGTTGGGAAGACTGAAGATTGGAGCCCTGCTTGGTGTTCCATTGGAAAAGAATTGATGGTGTTGCTGGCTCTGGCCTGGATGGTGGATGTGTTCGCCCGGGGGCGGTTGATCCCTATCTGCTACTGGGCGGGCATTGGGGGGTTCTGGCTGCCGCAGCTGCTGCACTGTGGTGGTGGGGTCTTGGTGTGGGGATGGCTGGACACTCCCCCTCCTTCTTTTCACATTCCATCATCCAGTTAAGAAGAACACAAACACTCACCTGAGCACAGGTTTTAGCTTACCTTTACATAAATAGTTTGCATGATTGAATGAAATATTTCACACTAGTTGGTTTGAAGGCATAAGTATGCGTGTGTGAACAATATCTGTATTGTGTACATGTTGACATGTGAACATTTCTTTCTATAATCACCCTCCTACCCCCCCCCCCCCCCCCCATTCTCTAACATCCCTCTCTCTTCTTCCCTCCTTTCCTTTTCCGTCCGGTCCAACACAAAAGATTTTCAAATATGATTAAAATGAATAAAGTTTGGCCTGGATTCCAAAAGGGGTTTATTCAGACATACCTCTGGTTGCAGGTGCAACCAGATTTATAACGCCTGTTGATAAAGTAAAATATGTCCAACACAAGAGGCCTTAAAAAAAGGAAGAGAATTGATGACCAATGGTGGAGGTGAAGCTCGTAGCAATTCCTGAAGGGGCAAAACACAGAGTGGATAAGCGTGCAGGTAGAATGGGGCACTTGGCAAAAAACTTGGCATAAGGCTTGGCTTGAGAGCTTTTACATGACTCAGTAATCTAACGCAGGACGCAGACCAACTGACATCGGCTGAAGGATGTAGAATCCAGATAAAGGCTGCAGGCTGATGAGTAGATGGGGAGCGGATGTGAAGATGATCCCCTGGTAAATGTGGGAGGAGACCAGGATCCTAACAGGACCCCTACCAAGGGAAGCCACCTGGCGTCTGAAACTGGTCCCGCACCAGGGCAGGGTCCATAATGAAGGAACAAGGCAGCGTTCTTCTGGGCCATAGGCCTTAAAGTCCACCAAAAATTAGAGACCACGGCCCCACTGGTAGACCAGAAGGCTGTCCACCAGCCGGGCGGGAGGAAGGGGCACGGACGGAGGGCACAGTGGACTGGTGACCACAGGGTTGAGGCGAGAGATGTAAACTGGATAAACCGTCATAGAGCGTGGTAGGCGTAGCTTGACACAGGCAGGATTGATGATAGAGTCCACAACAAAAGGGCCTATTTAGTAGGGTGGGGGGAGATTATGTGATTCCTTGCGAAGGGAAGATTCTTAGTCAACAGCCAAACCTTTAGTCCAGGAAATTAAGAGATTAAGCAGGGGCCTGGGAACGACGCCTATCAGCAGTGGTCTTGGCACGGTGTGAAGCGTGGAGTAGTGACTGCCTTGTCACAGACCAGACCCTGCGACAGTGCCAGATATGGACCGCCACAGAGGGAACTGCTAAATCAGACTCCTCAGAGGGGAACAGAGGGGGTCTGGTAACGCAAAGAGGCTTCAAAAGGGGACCGTCCAAGGGCTGAGGAAACTAGGGAATTATGTGAGTACTCTATCCAGCTGAGATCGTCAGACCACGAGGTGGGGTTTTTGGAACAGACGCAGCAAAGAGTAGACTCCAAATCTTAATTTGTACGTACGATAATAGGGGAAAAAAAACAATAAATGAGGAAAATAAACAGAACAACAAACCCATCATGGATTTAAAAACCAAGTAGTTGTTGGACTTTCTGCATCACTCAGACTCAGCCGTGTTTGATGAGGTGCTTAGACACCTCATCAAGTCAGCCGCCCCCTCTGAGACATCCGTAGAGGTGGAGCCCCGCCTTCTCTGTTTCAGAGAGACCCCCCCCTCCCCTTCTGCAACCGGTCTCACCTCTTCTTCTACCTGACCTTCTCCACTCACACCCTCCCCACTCCCTGACCTCTCCCCAGACTTTCCCCCCGGCTGAGCCCCTTCCTCCACGGGCTCAGGACAAGCCGCCAGGTCCTCCAAATGACGCTCAGCTGATGGGGTGCGAGGCTGCCCACACTGACCTTCATCCACGCTACCTTCCACTGCAGCAGCCACGCCCCCCAAGGCAGAACCGGCGCTGTATGGATGGGCTTTCTCCAAATGCCCCTCATCACTGCTACCAAAACTATTGTAAGAGGAAGAAGAAGAAGCGAAAGAATTTCCAGACTCTCCAGCTCGTCCACTTCCTCCAGCTTCCTCACAGGAATCTTGAGCCGTTTCCTGATTTATTACTTCCTGCACATCTTGGGTGCTTCCAGGGGTCTGAGACTGATCAGACGTTCTTTTTTTTTCTAAAATGAAACTTGGGTCTGAAATTTCTTTCCATGTCTGAGAAACTCGATCCTCACTTCCATTGTTCTGTGAAACTTCATTCTCTGTTCTGAGAAGTTCATGATTGCTGATTTTTTCAATCTTTTGCTTTAACATCTGTTCTGCTTTTTTCTTAGCAATGTCTTTTAATTTTTCTTCAATATGGAGGCTGAGTTCGTCTGACAGAATCTTTTTGTACTTTGCTTCATAGTAGGGACGTCGGCACCGATGGCAACTTGATCTTAATTGTGTTCTCAATGAATCAACAAAGCTCCAGAGAAGAAGGAGACCGAAGCAAAGAACAAGGCCAATGTCCTGAAAAAGAAAAAAAGTGAAGAGGTTAAAATAGAAGCACACATCCTCAGTAATGCACTTTAGGGTCATGGGGCGTCTTTGATCTTTTTTTTTTCCAAACTTTATCGAACATAACAATTCAATACACAACAATGTAAAACAGCAACAAGGAAAGAACAAGCCAGGGGGTTATTATTGCATTTTACACAAAGACATTGAAACTGACGCACAGATCAAATGTTTTAATGGCTTTCTTATTGTCAGAGTTTCTTATTGTGTTCAGGTATTGTTTGAACTCATTGATAAAGATAGAAAAAAGAGGGATATGATTTGTAGCTTAGGATTTATGAATGTGCCGTATGCATAAATCAATAAAAGGTTAATGATGTACAATTGTTCTTTTTTATGAGATGGACAGTGGGTGGGGCCAAACATAAGGTGTTCTAAGTACAGGCGACAGTCTGGGTCAATGTGGGCGGAAATGAAATGACAAACTTTAGACCAGAGAGTGGAAAAGGAACAAGACCAAAACAAATGTACAGCATCTTCAGGTGTTCTTGACAAAAAGAGCAGGTTACATCAATATCATCTTTGAACCTTTGCAGATATAGTTTGGATGGATAGAATTTATGGATTAGTTTAAATTAGATTTCTTTCACTTTATTGGTTAAAAACTATTTTGCTGGTAGATTCCAGATCTTTTTCCATTCTAAATGGTAAACAAAATTATTCCAAAAAGGAACTACATAGGAAATGGAAACAACATCCTTCTGAAAGAGTGAGCGTATACGGCGATTTGTGTTACGTGAAGAAAAACAAATTTGTCCTATTTCTATTTTAGTTGGATCAATTGGTAATAAAGTTGGACTCTGCAAGGATGAGCTTTTGAATCGTGTGGTTATACATTTAGGAATTGCTTTCAAACCAATGTGAAACTCTGTTTTTGGTATTTTGATGGAATATTTGAGGCAGAATTCTTCATGTGACATCAGAGATCCATTTGAGTTAAACAGCTGATGAACCAGAAGGATGTTTTGAACAAAGATTTATGTCTATATGTAATGTCTTTGTTGTTCCATATGTAGTGACTGTGTGGAGAAAAATTGTGTTTGTAGATGAGTGACCAGGAAAGGAACATTAGCGTCTTTGATCTTCACCTATTCACTGAGGCAACCCAACTGGGGGAAAATGTGTTCTATGAGATCTTCTAAAGATTAGACTGAAACTAGACAAATATTTTCATATTCTCTTCTAATTTGGTGTCTTTAGTTCAGCCCATCAATAAGTCACAGAAATTAAATAAACATTTGTAACTTGTGTGTAGATAAACATTTAAGAGGATAAAAAGCACTAATACGGTCAGTTTGTGCATCAATACTTACAAGTGACTCCGTCTTGTAGGAATCTTTAATTCGTTCCTCTTCGTATGTCAACCTGTTTTTGCAAGGCAATCCAGTCTGATTCAAGTTGAAGTTTGTTTTCAGACAAAAGTACCAGTCTCCATCAAACAGAACCATGGCTGCCCAGAGAGCTGTCAGACTGAGGAACTCAAAAACTCTCTTCCCAAAAGAGAAACAAGTCCAAGAGCAGGGCTCGTGAGTGCAGCAGTTCACCGTTGAAAAAAACCTTTTCTTGTAAAAGATTTTTACGACATAGACAGCAAAGGTTAGAATCAGAGAAGGAAGAATCATGTACAGCACATCATTTCTCTGTCCACCAGGTTGACATGAACACACGAAATGCAAGTCGAATATAAGCTGCAAGATAGATGTAAGAACCAAGAGCAGGAAAAAACCCACGGCTCGTCTTAATTTTTGAAAAAGTTTCAAAATGAACTCTTGACTCATGTCAGCAGATGGGTTTCCTGAGGAGTTAATCACGAGTTAGAAGAGCAACTAGTCAAAAATCAAAGGTTGGAGCTGCGTAGAACTAAAATGTTCGTCTGGAGCACAACCGTTGTCTTCCTTGTTAGATATATAAGCTAGATGTGCTCTGTGATAAAACAGCAGACGAGTGGCTGACCAAACAATGAACTAGGCTATATCTTCAAATAGGGCTGGTAACATTCCTTATCACTACAAGCTCTTCACGTCTCTTCTCAGCTTCTGACATTATATTTTAAATTAAACCGTTAGAACATTTTTTTTAAGAGTTAGGAGTATACTCCATGTGATTGGTCAATTTAGGTCAGTAATCTCTGTGAAATAAAATGCAATATGTTTAAAACTTTTTGATTTATTTATTTGGTGTAGAATCCATCAAATAAATGTATTCAGATTACTCCCCGACTTCTCCATTGACTGTCATTTCAGAATTCAATGTAACTTTAGCTTTGTTCAGTCCCCCTATCCTGGAGCTGTTACTGTTTCTGTTTCTTTGCCCTTGTGGTTTGTTTCCTTTTTGTTCTGTGATGTTTTGAGTTTAACTTCCTGTTTGATTTTGTAGTGTTTCCTGTTTCTTTGTTGTTTTGAGTTTGACCTTGCCCCATCAGTCCTGAGTGTTTCCACCTGTGTCTTGTTGCCTTGTATGTATTTAAGTCCTGTCTTTCCCTTCCTCCTGTGCTGCTCCATATTGTATTGTTCCCCCGGTTTTGAGCTTAGTGCGTTTTAAAGTGTTTCGAGTTTCTAGCCTGCCGTATGCAGTGGTTTTGGTTTTGTCTTTAGCTTTGTTATTAAAACCCTGTTCCCCTGCAACCTCCTGCCTTCTCTGCGCCTGGGTACTCCCTCATCCTCTCCCCGTAACAGGAGCACTCATGATTCTTCTCTGGTTGCCTATAGCTGTCTACTAAGAAAGCCATGAAAACAGCAACTTTAGGATGATTTTGAGAAATCTCTTTCTCTTATTGCATGCACACCTGATGACCAGAGTGTCATCATTACCCATGTTAGGGAGGAGGGTGATAGGAGTCAAACAGGAAACAAGATGGTGTGACGTTCAGGACACAGGTTGGAGTAAAAAAGAGATGTGACTCCACTTGGCAGATGTTCCACATTTATTCCGTTGCTGATTAGTATTCCAAGTCAGTCTGTAAACAACAGAAGATCCCTGTCATCACAACTCAAATAGCACAAACTGACCTACTGTAAATAAAATAAAGTGCATAAACAGAGAAAACTGACTGACTGTCATAAGTATAAACTCCTTATAATATGCAAAAATATAACTAAATCTGCTTTAAACTACATAAATGTCACTCCTCAGCAAACATGACAACAGTGACATCTAGCGACCAAAAAATAACAGCACAGATTAAATGAGTAATGCATGTATGACAAATGGATGTAAAAACACTTGGTCAGCTACTCAACACTGAAAATACAGCAACTGGAATGAACCGAAGAAATAAGACGTGGTTGTTGGGCACCTAGAACCTCTCTACACTGATGCCCCAAGCCCATGGGAAACAGGAAATGCCTCGACAAAACACAAAACCATCTAAGAAGAAAACAAAGTCTGCATCACATCCTGTATAACATAAACGATGCCCTAAGCCTTCAGAACCCAGGTGTTCTGCATCTTTTTTTTTTTTTCCTTTGGCCTTCTCTTCAATACTTCAAGACTAAAGGTTTTGGTAGAGACAGAAGAAAAAAGATGCAGAGAAATCCTCTGGTAATCCTTGTTCTATCCTAGGCACTTTAACATTGGGAGTGGGGTCATCTAGACCCACTAGACAGAGCTCTGAACCTTTGTTCTTCAATGATTTGTGATCTTCACTGGTGTCAATGGATTACATGAAATCCTCTTCACCTTTATCCACCTTTGTCATGGTAGGAGAACATGTCAATGGAACAGCCCCTTCCAGGAAGAGTCTGGTCTACCAGCCCGTTCCTTACTGATTCCTTACTGATTCCTTACTGACATTTCTTTGATGGCAAACATTTCTTTCTCTATTTGGGCATAGTTTTTCTCAGTGTCATTCAGTGCTTTGGATGCGTATGCTATTGGCCTTTCGTCCTGCAGCAAAACCGCTCCTAGGCCACATTGGCATGCGTCCACCTGCAGTTTCACATCCTTGGTACAGTCAAAGTATGCTAGTACAGGACCTGGTTCCTGTGTCAGCAGGTCTTTTACACGCTGGAAAGCAACGTCATGACTAGAGTCCCACACGAACTCACTGTTGTCCTTTAGTAGCTGATGTAGTGGGTCTGTTGCTTCTGAAAGTCTGGGTGCAAACTTTGAGAGGTAAGTGACCATGCCCAATATGGTCTCTAACTCAGATCTGTTGCTGGGAGGTGACATTTCTTTGATGGCTTTGACTTTATTAGGATCAGGCTGGCTTCTGTCCCGTGTTAGTTTGTGTCCAAAGTAGCTCAATCCCGGGAACACAGATTGTGCTTTTGTCCTTATTCAGCTTTATTCCTTTTTCTCTGGTTCTCTTCAGTACTGCACGCAGGTTCCTGTTGTGTTTCTCTTCCATGCGCCCGTACACCAGAAGATCATCCACGATGGTGGAAACGCGTGAGAGCCCTTCGTATGCTTCACCAACTCTCCGCTGGAACTCAACCTGAGCTGAAACTATTCCAAATGGAAGTCTTTTGAACCGGTATCTTCCATATATGGTTTTGAAGGTGGTCAACATGGATGATTCCTTACTGAGTTTTATCGCCCAGTATCTAGCATCCAGTAAGCTGAAGTACTGTGCATCCGCTAGCCTTGGTGTGATGTCATCCAATGTAGGCAGGGGGTAATGGGGTCTTTGGTCTTTGGATGGCTTTGTTCAGTGCTCGAGGGTCTAGACACACCCTGAGTTTCTTGGTCTTGGGCTTTTCCACTACCACTAGGGCATTTACCCATTCTGTTGGCTCTGTTACCTTCTGTATTATGTCCATATTTTCCATAGCATCAAGCACAGCTTTTAGTTGATCTCGCAGGACATGCGGGATCCGGTGAGGGGAGCACACCACTGGAACGGCTGAGGGTTTTAACTGAAACTTACATTCTCCAGGGAATAGACCAACACCCTCAAAAACGTCAGGAAACTCCTCCAGGATGTTTGTGCCTCTCTTGGGTTCTGCAGAAACGACATGTACTAGTCTGACTATGTTGAGATCCAGACAAGCACGGATGCCTAGGACAGGGGGAGCCTTTTCGCATATCATGGCGAAATCCAGAGGAATGATCTTTTCTTTGTGTCTGCATGTCAGCCTGCAGACTCCTTTCATTTTCAGTGAATGCCCGCCAAATCCAGTGAGCTTGCTGTCTGCTGGCCATAAAACGACACTGATCTGTGAAATATCTTGGCTGGTATGATGTTAGCCTGAGCACCAGTGTCCACTTTAAAGCTCAATCTGTGCCTCTATTTTCCTGGCTCAAATTCAGCATAGGCCTGGTTTTTGTCTGTGTCTTTGTAACATGAAGTAACAGAATTGACAAACAGTTCTGGTTGCTGCTCATCATCCATGACAGTATGCACCTTTTTGGGCTTGTATTTAGTGTTTTTAGGCTGTCTTTGCATTCTGCACATCTTAGCGAAGTGGTTAAACTTCTTACAATTGTTGCACTGGCGTCCCTTTGCTGGACAGTCCTCCATACGGCTGTGTTGTCTTCCACATGCTCCACATTCTGTGCTTGGAGTAGTACTGTTGCTATTATGGCTTTTGAATCTGTGATGGGACGAACTTGGCTTCTGGGGTTTTTGGCTTGTTGCATGAGCAGACTGAGAAGAAATGTTGGGAGTGGCACCTGCCATTGCTTTTAGTTGCGGCTGACACAGCTCATGTGTTTTTACGATCTCAATCCCCTTGACACAGCAGTTTTTCCCGAACTCGTGGTAAGTTGGTTGCAAACACAATTCTGTCTCTGATCATCTCATCGCTGTTTTGATAATTACAGTCTTTGACCAGGAGCCTTAAATCAATTAAAAACTGATCAAAACTTTCACATTCTCCCTGTATCTTCTCATGGTATTTATAGCAAAGATTGGATTTGCTTTGGGCGTGACGTATTCTTTAAATCTATTAAAGTAAGTTCTCAGTACCTTTCTTTTCATTAGCTTTGAGAACCCACGTGCTGTATACATCTCTGCCTCTCCAATCCACAACAACAGGTAGCTGCATTTCTCCTCCTGTGATTTATTACGCAGGGGTCTGAAAACATGAGTTCCACGTGCTGGCGGAATTTTCTCCATGCGTCAGGTAAATTGGTGGAACCCCAGTCCATTTGCGGCATCGGTACGCCGGTGCTCTCCATCGTCAGATCGATGTGGGCACGCTCCGGTCTGACACCATGTAATACTGCTGTATTATTTAATGAGATTCAGAAACTACAAAAGGCTTCTTCAGCAGACAACTCTCTTCATTTATTTACTTCCGTCACATGTCACATACGTCATCAACTTATGTCGGTGCTTGGAACAACACCGGTCGTTACACATGGGCCTTGCATGTTAGATGTCTCCGCTCAATTCATACATCAGTCACAAAACCCATGACATGCTTACATCAGATTGTACCCACAACGATGAAGATAGCTCTTTAAAATGTCAGATCACTTTTAAATAAGTCTGTTATCATGAATGATCTGACTTTAGACCATGATTTAACCTGTTTGTTTTTAACTGAAACCTGGCTTGGCTCTGATGCTCCAGCTATTCTCACTGAGGCTTCTCCACCTCATTTTAACTCTTTTTTTTTCCGTCAGGGGAGGAAAGAAAGGTGGAGGTACAGCATCGATTGCTCACAAAACAATATCATCTGAAAATATTTTACTAAGTATTGTTCATTTGAGCATCATGCTTTTCTCTTTGGAGACCCACCTGTTTTAACTGTCACAGTATACAGACCACCAACCCCTCCTTCCTGTTTTATCAAAGAATTTTCTGAATTTTTATCATCTCTTCATATTAGGTACAATAGGATTTTAATTACTGGTGATTTTAATTTGCATGTTGATAATTATGATGATATCTATGCCTGTGAGTTTTTAAATCTTCTAAACAGCATGGATTTTCAGCAGCATGTCACACAGCCAACTCACAACAGAGGACACACCCTGGACCTTGTCATCACTTATGGTCTGTCCACTGGGGTGTCCTCTGTTGTTGACTTGGCAATATCAGACCATTATTGTGTGTTTTTTGATGTCACCAGTGAAATCCAGCAGGAAGCCTCAGTGAGAACTGTGAGGAAACGGTATTTAACTCCTGAAGTGGCTGCAAGTTTTATTGATATTTTTAAACAAACTCCTGCTCAGATCTATCCTGCACCCTGTGATTTTATCGTTGATCATTTTAATAACAGACTCCAGTCTTCCATAGATGCAGTGGCTCCATTCAAAACAAAAACAATAAGAACCACTCCTAAAATGCCATGGAAGACTGACGACATTAAGGGTCTGAAACAGAAATGCAGGAGAGCAGAGAGGAGATACAGGAAGACGAAATTAATAATTCATAAAGACATTTTAAAAGAACAACTCAAAATCTACAATAACAGTTAAACGGGCCAGAACCTCTTATTTTTCAAAAATCATTTCAGAAAATAAAAACAACCCCAAATTTCTTTTTAAAACAATTGATATTTTAATAAACAAAGACTTCAACAAGTCCTCCATGCCATCATCTAATGCTGCATGTGAGGACTTCGCAGACCACTTCATGGGTAAAATCAATGCTATAAGATCAAATATTTCATCCATGCAAAACACTGATCTTAACAGACAACCAGCATTGTTTTTGCCAGAAGAAACACTGGGGAGTTTTGTCCTGGTTGATGCAGAGATGCTTGGTCGAGTTATATCCCAAGTAAACACTACAACCTGCCTTTTAGATCCCATTCCCACTTCACTTTTTAAACGATTTTATGGATTCTTTGAGTCAGAGCTTTTAAACACAGTTAACTGCTCTCTTCAGACGGGGGTCTTCCCCTCTGCCTGTAAAACGGCGGTGGTGAGGCCCCTTCTGAAGAAGAGTCAATTAAATCCAAAAAACCTGGATTACTACAGACCCGTATCCAACTTACCATTTTAAGTAAAATTATAGAAAAAAGTGTTGCTACTCAACTGCATGAGTTTTTAAATGCACAAAAATTTTAGAGAAATAGTCTGGTTTTAGGAAAACCATAGCACAGAGACGGCTCTTTTAAAGATCGTTAATGATCTTAGATTAAACTACGACTCACAGAAACTTTCTGTTCTGGTGCTACTTGATCTTAGTGCCGCTTTTTTTACAGTAGATCACCACATTCTATTAGACAGACTTAGGAGTCTAGTGGGCCTCTCTGGAAATGTTCTTAAGTCATTTTACTCTTACCTTACAGATCGACACTTTTATGTAAGTATGGATACGTGCTCTTCAAGAATCCATGAAATAAGTTGTGGGGTTCCCCAAGGGTCGATTTTAGGACCAATACTGTTTAATTTATATATGTTGCCTCTTGGGAATGTCATCAGGAGACACGGCGTTGACTTTCACAGCTATGCTGATGATACACAGCTTTACATCGCCGTGTCTCCTGATGACCTTGAACCTGTTAACACTCTTTTAAATTGTATTTTAGATATAAAGTCATGGATGGCAGAAAACTTCTTACAGCTCAACCAGGACAAAACTGAAGTTTTAATCATCGGTTCTGAAGACAAGAGAGAGATGATTTTACCACATCTTCATAATTTTAAACCTTCTCAATGTGTGAGAAACCTGGGCGTACTTTTTGACTCTGAGCTTAATTTCATCCCACACATTAAAAATGTCGTTAAGACAGGATTTTATCATCTTAAAAACATTGCCAGAGTCCGCCCGTTCCTCTCTCTTGCCATCACAGAGGTGCTGATGCATGCTTTTATTTTCAGTCATTTAGATTATTGTAATGCCCGACTAATATTGCAGAACTCAGCGGCACGAGTTCTGACGAGGACCAGGGGGCGGGAACACATTACACCGGTTTTAAAATCACTGCATTGGCTCCCTGTGCGTTTCAGGATTTATTTTAAAATTCTTTTAATGGTTTATAAATGTTTTTATGGTCTTGGGCCTTCTTATTTAAATAATATTGTTTTAAAATATGAGCCCTCGTGGACCCTGAGGTCCTCCGGTGCTGGCCTCTTAGTTGTCCCTAAGGTGAGGACCAAAATTTACGGTGAGGCTTCGTTCTGCCATTATGGTCCTCGCCTGTGGAACAGCCTGCCGGAGAACCTCAGGGCTGCAGAGACTGTAGAGGTTTTTAAGAAGAGGCTCAAGACCCACCTTTTTAATTTAGCTTTTAGTTGATTTTAACTGCTATTTTATTCTATTAGTTTTAGGCTATTTTATGTATTTAATTTCATTTTATGCATCTTATTCTCAATTTTATGTTTTATATACATCTTATGTCTTTAATTTTAGTATCTTATCATGATTTTGGCTCCAGTGTTTCTTGTGAGGATCCTTTCTTACAGGGCTTGCCGGCTTGGTCAGTGGTTGTTGCTGCGGTTGTCTCCCTTGCTGGGGCGGCTGGGGTTTAACTTTGCAGCTTCACGGCTGTGAAGTGGACCCCAGTGTTGTCCCAGTCTGGGTGGGCGCTGTGGCGATGCTCCCATGGCCGAACTGGCTCCTGGTATGAAGAGATTCCCAAATACTGTTTTCTCACAGCAGAGCCAAGCGATACTTGTTTAGTTATTTCTGTATTTATTTATTTTTTTACAGTTACATAGTCATTATCCTTTGTACGTGGGGTCCATGGGTCATGTGTTTTAATGGAGGGGAGTGGGAAGGGTGAATTGTGGGTTGGGTTTTTACTGTAATATTCTGTTTTCTGTTTTTAATGTTAAAGCGCTTTGAGGTGCACCAATGCATGAGAAGTGCTATTTTATAAATAAAGTTTGATTTGATCAGGTTGTTTTTCCATTTTAACACGGTGATCAGGATAGTTTCGCTCATACTCAATAAAGTTCTCTTCAGGCATTGTTAGAGTCTGGATCTGTTGCTCTGCACACGTTTTAGACAAAAACTTAACAAGCCTATGCTTCTACACTTTCTTAGTGTCAGGAAAATAAACAATATAAGCAGGACTATCTTTATCATAACCAAAGAAAACACCCTTTTCACTCCTTGGGTCTAGTCTACTTTTATCCTGTTTCTAAACAAAACAGTCAGTGCCAAACTTTTGCATCCAGGGGCCTGTTTCAGAAAGGAGGTTAAGTGTAAACTCTGAGTGAGTTAACCCGGAAATCAGGGAAACTCTGGGTTTTCCGTTTCAGAATGGGAGGTTTGTTAAACCAGAGAAAGCAGAGTAAGTCAAACCCGTTTCTGAAAGAGAGGTAACTTCTACTCGGAGTCAGTGTCCATGGTTACTTATGCTGTGAACCTAACCTGGTCGGGAGCAGGTTTTATTCTCTAAACTCAAGGTTTCTGCCGGTCCCCTCCCCTTTTTAAAGACAAAGCGGTATGTTTCGCTTTAACCTTCATTGCCCACAATACCGTCACACAGAGACAAGCTAAGTGACAAGAATGACTTGTTCTTTTTTGGAGGACCCAATAGATGAGGAGGCTGCATTAATTCATAGAGAATTACCACAACAAGAAAAAAAAAAGAAAGATAAATAAAAAAAAGTATACTACAATGAATAACTTCAACTCACAATTTATTTGGTCGTCCTTATTTCCTACAAATTGAAAAGCAACAGTAAGAATTCAATATTCTCCCAAAAACATTATAGAATTCACCATCACAATACACACCATACCTGTAGCTTGTGTTTTAGGATCTCAATTTCCAGATCTGACTTAAGGATCTGTGGATCTAAGTAGGACATCTCTTTATCAGTTTTCTCTATTTGTTTAATACAGTAGTGTGGGGTTAAATCCTGTTCATTCAACATGAATTCCATAGAATAACACTCTGGCATTTACTGTACGTCACTGAACTGTGTTCATCCGCGCAGATGAGTTTGATGGACCCTCCTCCTCCTCCTCCTCCTCCTCCTACATCCATGACATGCTCACATTTGACCTGATTGAATTATGTTTTATACTTCATTTTTAGCAGCTGCCATGTTCTATTAATTCCTGCAGGATTGCATCTACATGAAAATGAAATCAAGGACATTGAATTAGATTAATGTAACAATTACTTTTTGGAAACACAATTTGCTAGTACTGCTTACTTTCATAATCCCATATAAACCTATACCACTTGATCAATACAAGGGTAGACAAAAGTTCACTTTTAAAAACACAATAGAATGTATTAATATTAAACTGACCAACGTTTGCAAGTGGGGAAGGTTAACAAAAAAAGTCCTCTAAACATTACCGACGTTAAATGCATTTTCCCCCCAGATTGGTTCTGTACACTATGCAGCATTTCATGCAATTACACCAGGAATAACACTTCAAAAGTACACCGAAATATCACAATTTTTTAATTTCACACTTTACGCTATTTAAAAAGTTATTGCAGCCAATATTTTATAACAATGAATTAAATGCAAACTTATGCATTAACTTGAGCGGCTATGTTTTCCCACGCTAACTGTCTCTGTTTTGCAGATGCAGCGGTGTTGCTTTTCTTCTGGAATATGTGCTCATATTCACTGTAACTCTGCAGCAGCACGTCAAGTTCAGCTGGAGAAAAATATGCAGACCTCTTTGTTTCCACGGTTGCCATGGTGACTCGTGATATCTGCGCTCCATTGATAATGGCTTCTTATGGTCGCGGTGCGCACGCTCAACTCTGATTCAGTCCACTCAGAGTTGATTAACCTAACTCTGATCAGCTTCTCTGAAACAGAAAACTCTGAGTTGTTAATCTCTCGGTAGACCAACTCAGAGTTCAAGTTTAACCTCAGAGTTGGTTGAACCTCCTTTCTGAAACAGGCCCCTGGGTGCCCTATATTTGGTTTACTTCTACACTTCCAGTTATGTCAAAGCCAGCATCCCACCAGAACTTTTGTGGAGGCAGCAATCTGTCTTATTATTTTATTATGAAGCGTGTGTGCACTTCTGTCATTTCATCTTTCTCCAGAGCCAGCCCTACACACGAACCAGGGTTACAGGTGGAGCCGTGGTCCTGCTGGTGTGATGTGAATTATCAGTAGAAGGTCAAAGAGAGGAACAGCTGGAGATCCCTTAAAGCAGAGGTGGGCACTGAGGGCCACTGGCATGTTCTGATTGGCTGGAGACACCTGTACCAGGTAATCAGCCATGAGCAGGGCAAGAGTATCTGGAAATCATGCAGACACACTGGCCCTCGAGGCCTGGAATTGCCCACCCCTGCGATAAAGGGTCTATACCATGCTGTTCTTAAGCCTTTTATACTGTAGCAAACTATATATATGCATATGATAATATATAACCTTTGGCACACAAAAGATCACATAGATCACACAGAGGTAAGACGGCTTGGTCTCTGAGGCTCCGCCTTACACTCCTTATGGGTGCCGCCCATTTCATGACATCAACCTAGAACCTCAGCAGCGTGTCTATATTTCTCCCACAAAAACAGACATCCAAACTTGCATATTGTGCATACAAAATTAAAGTGTTTTTGCTGATCACCACTGGCTCAGTGGAGAAACTGCGTGTGTCTGTTACCCGGGGGGCGGGGCTGGCAGACCAGACTCTTCCTGGAAGGGGCTGTTCTCACTGGTCTATGTCAACTCATCAGAACCTCTTGTTTTCATGGATTGGGAGGGACTGGTACTCAGAGTGCAGGTTTTTAGAGGAATACTCAGAAATTAAAATTAAAAGCTTAAAAATAGATTTAGTATAAGCCCTTTAAGCCACTTAAAGAGTTGTCATGAAAATGGAATGTAGTATTGTCATGTGTGTGGTAAATTGATCGTGAAGTAAACATAACATATGGATGATGCTGTCGTATGGTATCCTAATGCTACACTGTAGTTGTTAATAATGTATGAGTAGACCACTAGTCCCCTACTGACCATGCCCACCTATGGGGTCTGCAAATCATATCAAAGTGCTGTAGGAAGCCCAAAAAAACTAAGTTAATTGTGTCGCTGTATTTAAGTAAAGATACTTGAAGACAAAGGCTGTTTTTTTTTACTTTTGGTTTTAGAAATTTACATTTTTATTTTATTTTAGTATATTTTCGCGTTTTCAGAACAGATTTGCAAAACAGATATACTGTTCATAATTTTGGAGGATAAATAATAATAAAAATTAAAAATAAAAAGTTAAAATCAATTTTAACAACAAAGTGCTGTTGGAAGACGTTTGATTAGAATCTTTCATATTTATTTAATGAAAAAAATGTTTTCATTTTTCTGTAATTTGCAGTCATCTCTGTCTTTATTTTCTTTTTTCTGTCATCCATCCATTTTCTCCTGCTCATCTGGGGTCAGGTCATGGGGGAGGCAGTCTAAAAAAACATTTTTTGGTTTCTAAAATGTCGGTTTAATCAGGATCACAGATTACAAGAATAAAAACAATCAGTGACATAAAAAAGCAGCATAACATAGATCACCATAAGACACAGAACAGAGAACATTGTTAAAGCTCCAGATTTTTTAAAAACATGACAAATGGTTTGAGAGTCTAAGGAGAATTCCAACTTCAGACTGGATCAGACAATCAGCAGTCAGAGACAGTGGGGTTAAAAACAGAGATAAATGAGTTTGAAGCACCATGGAATATCCACCATTGGAGGTCTCTGGTTCTCTTCCATATTGGATTTTTGTAAAGAAGTCTCCAATGTGGTCCATCCTCACCTCCACTCAGTTTGTCAGTCCATGTGCTGGGAAGGCGGTTCTGTAACTTAGTCCTGTTCAAAGTCTTCACACAGTGCAGATCCACAGTCCTCCTGTCCGCATAGTGAAGAGTCAGACCGTTGGGACTGAAGGAATGAAGCAGCTGTCCAGTAAGACCACCCAGATCAGAGCTCAACCACACCTCCAGATACAGTCCATCACATTCCAGCAGTGGTCCTGCTGCAGTAATCAGTGAGGAATGAAAGTCCACAGCCCTCTGTCTGATCTGGTCAGGTCCAGACAGCTACTCTTCTGTGGTTCTTAAATCAATAAAAACGATAAAGACGGGTAACAGTCAACCTGCTCTCATACATGGGGGACCAAGTGTATTGCTATCCGTCTGCATGCATCCTTCTACATACATCAGAGCAGACCATCTGTCTCAATGCCTGCTGTGAGGCTGAATGAGGAGAATCCTCCAAGCTGCAGATATCCATTTTTATATTCATTCGTGCACTAAACCTCTTCCTCTCAGCAGCAGCAGTTGAAGCATAAAGGTTCACTAAAATCACAGAAAAACGCTCAACTACAGCTCTGACCACAGAAACTCTTCCATCAATCAGATGTTCTGCTTCCATAGAAACTGGAGCACCTGGAGAACAAATAACCCCCCCCCCCCTCCACTAGCTGAGGTGTGATGGTTCAGAAGGATCTCACCATCCCTCTCTCTGTTCCAGTCCCCCCCAGACTGGGACCACTAGGGGTCTCCTGAAGAAAGAAAACATCCAGGTGTTTGGGCCTCATAGTCTCAAAGAGCAGAGCTCTCTTTAAGGTTCTCTGGCACCAAGAACATTTCAACTCCCCACTTTAGAAGAATCCATAAGATAAGAGGAGAAAAAACAATAAATGAGGAAAATAAACAGAACAACAAACTCATCATGAATTTAAAAAACAAGTAATTGTTGAACTTTTTGCATCTGTTTCCTCAGTCTGTAAATTTCCTGATCAGTCACTCAGACTCAGTCGTGTGTTTGATGAGGTGCTTGTTTGAACATGTGAGCAGGATACAGCTTCATGTCCTGACTAGCAGATAGCAAAGAGCTGCACTAAGATACTTCAGTGCAGTCAGATACAGCCTTTAATAAATCGACACAAACCACAAGAGAATGAAAGAAAAAGAAACTTCCTGGTTGAGTGAACGTCAAAACGAAAAAAAACAAAGAAAACAAGTGCTACCCTTTTTTTTTAAGAAGACGAATATTTGGACACGCCTCCTCTGAGACCGCCAGTCTGCTTCCTTCAACTCCCAGATCCCCAGGCGTGGAGCCCCGCCTTCTCTGTTACAGAGAGACCCCCACCTGCCCCAATCCACGCACTTTGACATCATCAATCCCCCCCTTCCACTTCTGACATGTTTACACACAGTTTTCATACGCAATTTTGCACAATTATTTCGGCACTCTTCATTACAGTTTACAGTTTATATTTGCACACCTGTATGTACTGTTTGTTTGTTTGTTTTTATTGTATTACGATGTTTTATTATTTTTCTCTTCCTCGCTGTTCTTGCACTGATGGCGATGCTTAAATCTCATTGTACTATGCACAATGACAGTCAAGCAAATCTAATCTAATCTAATCTAATCTAATCTAATCTAATCTTCCAGACCAGCATCACTGTCATCCACCACACACTCCTTAGACACCAACTCAGAGCCCCCCCCCCCATCCACACAAAGAGCGGGGGAAGCATCCACCATAGAAGCCTCACCACCGACTTCCAAGTCATCCACCACCTCAGTGACGACACCACTCACGATACCCCCCACCGAAACCCCCCCTCTGCAACCTGACTCACCTGTCCCTCCACCTGACCTTCTCCACTCACACCCTCCCCACTTACCACGCTCTCACCACCAGACTCTACCCCCAGCTGAGCCCCTTCCTCCACCGGCTCATGACAATCTGCCAGGTCCTCTGAAGGACGCTCGGCTGACGGGGTGCAAGGCTGCCCATGCTAACCTTCACCCATGCCCCCTGAGGCAGAACCAGTGTAGTGTGGACGGGCTTTCTCCAAATGCCCCTCATCGCCGCCACCACAACTTTTGACAGAGGCAGAAGAAGAAGCTTCGTTGATCCCACAGGAAATTGCAGGTTTTTCTTGTCCATTTCCTTCAGCTTCTTCACTGGAATTTTGAGTCCTGTCCAGATTTAGTACTCCCTGCCCACCTGGGTTTGTTTCAAGGGTCTCAGGCTGATCAGGATTCGCACTATTGTTTGTTGCATTGCTTGCTGGTCTTTGACATGTAAAAATGAACTTTGGGTCTGAAATGTCTTTCCATGCCTGAGAAAATTCTTTCTCACTCACATTGTTCTGTGAAACTTCAGTCTGTTGTTCAGTCCTCTGTATTTCTTTAGTCTGTTCATAATAATCCCTGATCTTTTTAATCTTTGGCTCGCACATCTCTATTGCTTTTTCCTTAGCAATTTTTTTTAATTCTTCTTCAATATAGAGGCTGAGTTCGTCTGACAGAATCTTTTTGTACTTTGCTTCATAGTAGGGACGTCGGCACCAATGGCACCATGATCGACATTGTGTTCTAAATGATTCAACAACGCTACAGAGAAGAAGGAGAAAGAGGCAAACACCAAGGCCCCAGTCCTGAAAAAGAAATACAAGTTAGGGTTAAAAAGAAGCACACGTCCTCAGTAATGAACTTTAGGGTCATGGGGGGGTCTTTGATCTCCACCTATTCACTGAGGCAACCCAACTGGGGGGTAATGTGTTCAATGAGATCTTCTAAAGAATAGACAGAAACTAGACAAATGTTTTCATAATCTCTTCTAATTTGGTTTACTTTAGTTCAGCCCATCAATAAGTCACAGAAATTAAATAAACATTTGTAACTTGTGTGTAGATAAACATTTAAAAGCATAAACATTTCTAATACGGTCAGTTTGTGCATCAATACTTACAAGTGAATCCGTCTTGTAGGAATCTTTTATTCGTTCCTCTTCATATGTCAAATTTTTCTTGCAAGGCAATCCAGTCTGATCAGAGTTCAAGTTTGTTTTCAGACAAAAGTACCAGTCTCCATCAAACAGAACCATGGCTGTCCAGAGAGCTGTCACACTGAGGAACTCAAAAAATCTCCTACCAAAAAAGAAACAAGTCCGAGGGCAGCGCTTATGAGTGCAGCAGTCCACCGTTGAAAAATACTTCTTCTTGTAAAATATTTTTACAACATAGACAGCAAGGGTTATAATCAGAGAAGGAAAAATTATGTACAGCTCATCATTTACATGTCCACCAGGTTGGCATGAACACACAAAATGCATGTCGGATATATGCTGCAAGATAGATGTAAGAACCAAGAGCAGGAAAAAACCCAAAGGTCGTCTTAATTTTTCAAAAAGCTTCCCGATAAAATCTAGATTCATGTTAGCAGATGAGTTTCCTGAGGAGATCATCACGGGTTAGAAAAGGAACCAGTCAAAAATCAAAAGTTGGAGCTGCGTAGAACTAAAATGTTAGGCTGGAGCACAACCGTCGTCCTGCTAGAAAAAATGCTAGCTAGATGTGCTCTGTGATAAAATAACAGACGAGTGACTGTCCAAACAATGAACTAGGCTTCATATTCAAATCAGGGCTTGTATGAACTTGTTACATTCCTTATTGCTACATGCTCTTTTTGTCTCTTCTCAGCTTCTGACACTATATTTTAAGTTAAACCATTAAACCAGTATTTTTAATAGTTAGGAGTATACTCCATCTGATTGGTTAATTTAGTTCAGTAATTTTTCTAAAATGTAATGCATTAGAACCTTTTTTTTGTTTTAAACTGGTGTGGGACCCATCAAATAAATGTATTCAGATTACTCCTCAACTTCTCTATTAACTGTCATTTTAGAATTAAATGTAACTTTAGCTTTGTTCAGTTGCCCCATCTTCAAGCAGTCATGATTCTTCTCTGGTTGCATTTCTTCAACTATAGCTGTGTACTAAGAAAGCCATGAAAACAGCAACTTCAGGAGGATTTTGAGAAATCTTCTTTTCTTATTTCATGCACACCTGATGACCAGAGTGTCATCATGACCCATGTTAGGGAGGACCGTGTCACTGATTCAGGATACGAGTTTAACAGGAAACAAGACGGTGTGTTGGTCAGAACACAGGCAGGAGTAAAAAAGAGATGTGACTCCACTTGGCAGATGTTCCACATTGATTCTGTTGCTGATTAGTATTCCTAGTCAGTCTGTAAACAATAGAAGATCTCTGTCATCACAACACAAATAACACAAACTGACCTACTGTAAATAAAATAAAGTGCATAAACAGAGAAAACTGACTGTCATTATGAACATAAACTCCTAATGATATGGAAAAATATAACTAAATCTGCCTTAAACCACATAAATGTCACTCCTCAGCAAACGTAACAACTGGCTGTACTGATGTATTTGAGTTTTTAGTGATCAGTCCAGACTAGGAAGGGATGTTCTTCACCCTCCAGCCAATGGCGCCATTCTTCAAGGGCCAATTTAATGACCAGCAATTCCCTATTTTCTACATCGTAATTACGTTCAGGGGAAGGACAGTTTGCGTGAAAAGAAAGCACATGGGTGAAGCTTCCCATCATCTGTGCGTTGGGGGAGGACTGCCCCCACCCCAATATCAGAGGCATCAACCTCCACCCCAAACTGTTGGGAAGGATCTGCTTGAGCCAATACCGGTGCTAAGGTGAACAGTTCTCAAGGAGGCTGAAGGTGTCCTTGGCTTCCTGGCTCCACAGAAAAGGGTTCTTGGGTAATGTCAGGCTTGTTAGAGGGCGTACAATACTGCTAAAGTTGTGCACAAAACGACAATTAAAATTGGCAAAGCCAAGGAAACGCTGTAGGTCCTTCTGTAAGGTCGGTTGGGGCCATTCCTTAATAGTAGCTACTTTGGCTGGTTCCATGTTAACATGATCCTTTTCAATAATGAAGCCCAGGAACGACACTTTGGGGACATGAAATTTGAAATTTTTGCCTTGACATGGAGTTTATTCTCGAGGAGTCTTTGGAGGAACAGATGAACATGTTGGAGGAAGCAGCAGGAAGCAGACAGACTGACATCGGCTGAAGGGTGAGGAATCCAGATAAAGGCTGCAGGCTGATGAGTAGATGGGTAGCAGGTGTAAAGATAATCCCCTGGTAGGTGTGGGAGGAGACCAGGGGGGTATTCCAGGAAGCATGTTTAAACTAGCCTGACTTTAAGCCTGAACTCTGGCTGAAATCCGCCTGAACTTGCTTACTCTGGGTATGTCAGTTCCAGAAGACCGGATATGAGTTGGCGTAATTACGCTCGACTTGGTAACCCTGGGTTAACCCACGTGCACGTCATATACATAAAGACATTCTCAATAGATCGCCGATTTCTGGAGTCACCATGGAAACACGTGGATAAAAAAAAAGAAAGCGCGACACTTGAGACGGAAGTGAGACGGAGTCTGAGATTTTAATGACGGCGTATGAAGATTATACGTCCAACAAAAAAGTAACACGGCTGCATCATCAAAAAAAAAAAAGAATTTCTGCTTGGAGAAAAATAACAGACAAAGTAAACGCACGAGTTTCTGATCTTGTTTCCATTTTCCTTGTGACGCATATATATATATATATATATATATATATATATATATATATATATATATATATTGAACTCTCATATGTCTAAGTTTGAGCCGGTGAATATGCTAATTTTTACAACAATAAAAAGGACGGTAAAAATGCACGGAGTGCAAAAATTAATTAAAGAATTTCCCATCATTGTACTTGCAAAAAGGGAGTGTAGGGGTGCTATAAAAACTCATCATCCTCTCCTTCGCTCTCACTCGTGGTGCAGAGACGTAAGCACAGTAGGACAAAATAACTTGAGAAAACACGGCAAAACACAGTAAAACAGCTAAACAACTAAACAACTAAACACACTTGGTCAAAAAGCCACACTTCAACCTAAATCCTTCCAGACAGGCAAAGGGAATGGTATCCCAGAATCCCTTGCGGTGCCGATCTAACAGCAGCACCAAAGTTACACCTACTTATTGAATTAATTTGAATGAAAGGAAAATAATTGTCTGAAAACTATGTGTTATTTTTAAGGTGACCATAACAAAAAAATGATTTCTCTTAAGTTAATTAAGTTAGATCAAAGTAAACAAGTTTAATTTTCCAACATCCATATGTGGTCCTATCACCCTCTCACGGTGGAAAAAGTATTATCTGAGCTTCTTCATCCACTAAATCATCTTCAAATGGACACGCCATGCTGCTGCACCTCCCTCAAAACAAACTAAGCTTCAACTAAACCTGCTCCGGATCAGGTTATGTTCAGAGCATGAGTTGCCATGGCAACTTGACCTACCCTGAGACATACCTCCATTTCTGGAACCGAAAGCTGAGGTTATCAACTTCCTTAGCCTCAAACTTACCGTGGGAGCTAGCATAACCTGCTTTCTGGAATACCCCCCAGGATCCTATCAGAAGATGCAGCAACACCTATAAAAAGGAACCACTGGACAATCCTCACAGTTCTGTTGGCTAAATTGACAACAATGTTTCCAGCAAACATGTTTGTCAACTGACTGCAGATGCCAGCGACTCTGTAATGAACACGTCGTGTCAGGTAGACCAGGGCACCCTGTATTTGGTCTACTTCCACACTTCAAGGTATCTTAAAGCCACCAGAAAACATATGTGTACTTTTGTCATTTCATCTTTTTCCAGAGCCAGCCCTACACATGAATCAGGTTGCAGGTGGAGCCGTGGTCCTGCTGGTGTGCTGCCAAACCATACACATGTATGTGATGATATATAACTTTTGGCACACAAAAGAACAAGTGTTTTAGTAAATATTAGTTTTCTTCTTTTCCAACCCACAGGTAAGGCGGCTTGGGCTCCGCCTTTCACTCCTTTTGGGTGACGCCCATTTCATGACATCAACCTAGAGCCTCAGCAGCGTGTCTGCATTTCTCCAACAAAAACAAACAACATCTAAACTTGCATATTTAAATTATTTTTTATCAGACACTGGTTTATTTTGTAATGTAAAACGTACCGACATGTTTCGGTGGAATGTCTTCCACCTTCATCAGGGTCGTCGTCAGGTGGTGGTGTGTGACGTCTTTAAAAACTATAAAAACTAAAGGCGTCAAAAAATAATTTAAATACGCAGTATAATTTTATAGACACAATGAACCTCTTTGAATCAACATCTAAACTTGCATATTGTGCATACAAAACGAAAGTGTTTTGTGGGTGTGTCTGTTAGCCTGGGGGCGGGGCTGGCAGACCAGACTCTTCCTGGAAGGGGTGGTTCTCACTGGTCTATGTCAGCTCATCAGAACCTCTTGTTTTCATGCATTGGGAGGGACTGGTACTCAGAGTGCAGGTTTTTAGAGGAATACTCAGAAATTAAAACTAAAAGCTCAAAAATTGGATTTTGTTTGGTATAAACCCTTCAAGCCACTTTAAGGGTCATCATGAAAATGGAATGTAGTATTGTCATGTGTGTGGTAAGTTTATCGTAACGTAAACTACAAACAAAAACCACTGCTTAAGCAGGCAAAGCAAAACTTGAAACTCGAAAACTCAAAATGCACTAAACAGGGAAAGAACAAAATATGGACCAGCACAGGAGGAAGGGACTGACAAGACTTAAATACATACAGACAAACGAGACACAGGTGGACACAATCAGGACAGATGGGGACCAAAGTAAAACTCGAAACCAAAGTACAAAACAGGAACTTTTCAAAATAAAACAGGAAGTGAACTGAAATCTTGCCAGAACAAAAAGTGAATCATAACACAAAGGCAAAGAAACTGAAACCGTTACATAGACGTGAACAGGCGACCAAATCACACTGCAACTCCCCGCGTTCAGATTGTGACTGAACCTCTGATCGCATCTGTAGACTGATTTAAGATTGAAACTTGATGCCCCTGATGTGTGAGTTGTGTTCAGCGTGAACGCAGCATCAGAGCCACTGTCTCTAAACTAACAAAGCTACTCCCATCACAGTCTCCGGCACCTTGTTCTTTTGAGAGTGAGATTTTCAAAATCATGAACTCCTCTCTACAGACGGGTATTTTTCCTGCTGCCTTTAAAACAGTAGTGGTGAAACCGTTACTAAAGAAAACTAATTTAGACCCTTCAGTTTTTAATAACTACAGACCTGTGTCCAACTTGCCATTTTTAAGCAAGGTCTTAGAAAAGCTTGGTTTTATTCAGCTGAATGAGTTTCTCTTACAAAACAACATTTTTGAGATAAACCAGTCTGGCTTTAGAACGAACCACAGTGCAGAGACAGCCTTGTTAAAAATCATTAATGATCCCAGGTGTGCCTTGGATTCAGGTCAGATCTCAGTACTGTTGGTCACCTGATCCTTGTAAACAGCCTACACCACCCTTAGACATAGTGGGAGGCCCACCACAAAAACTATAACGACCTGGCCTGATGATGCACTTAGCAGATTACAAGACTGCTTTGAGCAGAGGTAAAGATTGGAAGGTATGGGAGGGCATACATGACATCACCAACTACAGGGGATGTCAAGTAACTACAGACCATCTGAATGCAGAGGAGCTGAACAACTTCTTCGCACGCTTTGAAGCTCCAAAACAACAAAACTCTGCCGCCCCAGCCACACCCCCAATCCCATCCAGCTCCACTTCTCCAATCACACCACTCACTGTGACTGAGGACGACGTCAGGAAGGCGCTCCTATGAACCCCAGAAAGGCAGCTTGCCCAGACGGGGTTCCTGGCAAAGTGCTTAGAGCATGTGCTCCTCAGCTCGCACCCATCTTCACAGAGATCTTCAACCTCTCCCTGGCCCAGACAGTGATACCTTCCTGTATGAAATCTGCCACTATCATCCCAGTGCCGAGGAAATCTCCCATCTCCAGCCTCAACGACTACCGTCCGATGGCGCTCACTCCAGTCATCATGAAGTGCTTCGAGAGTCCTCTGGCACATCAATGATCACCTCCCCCCAGACCTCGACCCCCACCAGTTTGCATATCGCACAAACCGGTCTACAGAGGATGCCATGGCCTTAGCCCTGCATGCTGCGCTGATCCACCTGGAGGAGCAGCAGAGCTATGTCCGGATGCTCTTTGTGGACTATAGCTCTGCCTTTAATACAATCATCCCGGACATTCTGATCAGGAAACTGGACACTATAGGCCTGACCCCCCCATGTGTCTGGATAAAGGACTTCCTCACTGACCGGCCCCAGGCTGTGAGGCTGGGCCCCCACCTCTCCCCCACACGCACACTGAGCACTGGCTCCCCACAGGGCTGTGTGCTGAGCCCCCTCCTGTACTGCCTCTACACCCACGACTGCAGTCCGCAGCACGACAGCAACCTCATCGTGAAGTTTGCTGATGACACCACAGTCGTCTGACTCATTCCAAAGGGAGACGAGACAGCCTACAGGGAGGGGGTCCTGAAGCTGGTAGCTTGGTGCTCAGACAACAACCTAGCTCTGAACACCAAGAAAACCAATGAAATCATCGTGGACTTCAGGAGGCACAGCACCGACCCAGCTCCCCTCTACATCAATGGAGAGCGTGTGGAGAGGGTCCACACCTTCCGGTTTCTGGGAGTTGTATTTTCTAACAACATCTCCTGGACAGAAAACATTACAGAGGTCATCAAAAAGGCCCAGCAGAGACTCCAATTTCTGTAGGTCCTCAGGAAGCCCAATCTGGACCCCAGTCTGCTGACAACCTTCTACCATACGTCCATTGAAAGCCTTCTGACGTACTGCATTACGGTGTGGTACGGCAGCTGCACCATGGCGGACAGGAAGAGACTGCAGAGGGTAGTCAAAGCAGCTCAGAGGATCATCGGCTCCCCCCCCCGTCCCTGTCGGACATCTACTCCTCCCGCTGTCTTAGCAGAGCTGGGAAGATCACCAAAGACAGTTCCCACCCTGGCTCTAGTCTGTTTGACCTGTTGCCCTCAGGAAGGCGCTACAGGTGCATCAGATCAAGAACAAACCTCCTTAAAAACAGTTTTTTCCCCAAAGCCATAACCATCCTGAACTCACACATGCACTGACACTGACAGCTCCACCCCCATGTCTCCCTCTTCACTATGTGCATCTGATCATGTCAACACCATCTCATCATGTGCAATATATTAAGTAGAATATATCTCTGCCATCATGGGCATAGCTGTTTTGTTGTTTTAACTACCTCTCTGCAGAAATTTTCTATTGTACATTTTGTACTTTTGTAAATTGTACTTTGTAAATTGTACTATTCGTTTTTTTGTGAAATAATTTTATTGTTATATCATTTTTGTGAAATTATTTTTCTCATGCATGTTTGCACTGAATAGTGAGTGGCTTTCATTTCACTGTATACGCGTGTAATGCGAATTGTACATGTGTATAGTGACAATATAGGCATTCTATTCTATTCTATTCTATTCTATAAAACAGGTGGTTAAAACTTGTTTTTATCATCTTAGTAATCTGGCTAGGCTCCGCCCACTACTCTCTCTTGCTAATATGGAGATGCTAAGGCATGCTTTTATCATGAGTAAAATTGATTTATTGTAACGTCCTGCTCGCTGGTCTTCCAAAAAACCAACATTAGGAACCTTCAGCTTCTCCAAAATTCTGCTGCACAAGTTCTTACAAAGACCAGGAGGTGAACTCACATGACCCCAATTTTAAAATTTTAGAATCCCTGCATTGGCCCCCATATGCTTCAGGATTGATTTTAAGATACTTTTAACCGTTTTTAAATGTCTTTATGGTCTTGCGCCTTCTTATCTATCATATCTTTTAGTAAGGTATGAACCCTCACGGACCCTGAGATCCTCTGGTTCTGGTCTGTTTACCATTCCAATTGTGAAAACCAAAACCTACGGAGAACCATCGTTTCAGCACTATGGCCCCCGTTTATAGAACAGTCTGCCAGAGGACCTGAGAGCCGCAGAGAGCGTTGAAGTTTTTAAGAAAATGTTAAAGACCTATCATTTTAACCTGGCTTTTAACTCATTTTTTACTACCACTATTTATTTATTTATTGATTTGGTTATTTATTTATTCTTATTTATCTATTTTATCTTTTTTATGAACTTACACTAGATTTTAATGTGTTATTTTAATTTTAATTTATCTCATTATAATGTTTTATTGTTTATTGCTTTCATCAATATGTTCACTGTTTCGTTCTCTTTTATATTTTTCATTCTCTTTTTTTTTTTTTTCCGGTGCTTCCTCAGTTGGGACCCCTCCCTCTGGGTCGGCTGCTGTTCAGCCACTGTGGCTCTAGATGGGGGCCTGCATCACCTCTTAGCTGTGGTGGAGCGGTCCCCGCCTGTGATGTAACATTTGGCTGATTATTGATTTGATTTGATTTGAAATGGTTTATTTCAAGCAATCAAGTAGAAACAATACACAAAAGCAATATAATCTTCAGTTATACATTCATACAGTAACTAATCAAACTTAGGATAATTAGACATATTAATAAATATTGCTTGAAAGGGAGTGGAAGGAAGCGAACTTATATAATCCCACCCCGTTATACTGTAACCATTTTATTACATGATTTAATCAATATCCGGTTCCTAGTTTTTATCAGACAGAATTGAAAATCATAAGGTATCGATAAAGCAACATAATACTTAATTATTATGTTAAAAATAAAAATAACTTAGAAATCAACATGGCAAATGCAGATCAGTTATCTAAAATATATGTTACTAATAAAAGTCATTCATATGATTAGAACATAATACTATATCAGTAAAATAGACACAACACTGTTTCAGAGATTTTCATAGTAAACTTTCATCAAGTATCAAAAGTTAAAAACGTGCAAAATTATGCAACATTAGGAAAGATTTTTGAATCAATTTATCAATATTAGGAGCAAGTGAAGTAATATCATTAAACATCGATCAATTTAACCATTTTCAATAAGTGATTAATCATTTGTTTTACTTTTTTTTATGTCTTTTTTTTTCCATCTTTTTTTTTTTTTTTTAATATTTAATAAAGTAATGCTGTAATGGAAAAAGAAATAAAAGGGTCCATATTCCGTCGATTATCCAAGGTTGGTCTTTCTTCTTCTGCTGAAAAAACAGCTGATCTTCTGGGTTCAAAACAGTTTGTAGTCTCTTCCATGTTATGTCTGCAGACATTAGATTCAGGTCCATATCCTTCTTCAGCTGATATCAGCTCGGTGAAAGTTGAGGTCAAGTTGTCTGCAGGTCAGAACTCTCTGCTGTTGATTCAGGTGACGTCAGACGTATGGAGAAAGTGATGAATACAGGTGTCATATTTCTTGAAATTATTTGACTCTTTGGTTTATTACTCCATGCTGATTTAGACCACTGTAAACAAGCACTTCTCAAAGTCCTTCATGGTGTTCACAACCAGAACCTTGGACCGGTCCGGTGGACCGAGTGGTTTGACGTAAATCCTGCAGCCTTTAACCCAAGTGTTCTCAATCTGCTTCTGCTTCCTGAGAAGCCGTGCATGTTTGGAGATTTCAGCATTCCTCCTGGTCAGATGGTCGTTCAGATAAACATTAGATCCTTTGAGGTTTTTACGTTGATTCATCGGAGCTAGCTTATGTTTGTGATTCACAAACCTGATGAGGATCGCTGGTTTATCCGTCTCCTTTCTTCTGGGGAGCAGGTGGCAGGTCTCCATGGTATTGAGATGCAGGGAAATCCCTTTAGATGTGAGAAATGAATGTATTTGCTGATCCAGAGACTCTACACCGCGCTCCGTATGAACAGCCCTGCTAGCGCTAGCATTAGCATTAGCAGTGCTAGCTCCTGCGTTCAGCTTCGTTCGAGGCTTGATTGGTAATCCAGTGAGAATGACATTATTCATCCTTACTTGCTGTTCCACATCATCCAGTCGTTTCTCCAGAATGTCGACCCGGTTTTCTCGTTGCTTGTTTTGAGCCCGAAATCTTCGGAACTCTTCCATCATCTCCCACAGTGGCGTTAGCTTAGCCGACACCTGATCCATAAAAGATTTAAGCGTTTCCTGGATATCATCAAGGGTCTTTTTGAGATCGTCATAATCCTGGGTTTTCTTAGGGGCCATGTCAGCTCTCTTTTTGGAGAAAATCAACTTATTAAGTCATTTGAAGGTAGTTGTTTCCGCAGAGAGCTGCAACCACGCGTCTCGCCGTGACCCGGAACCGGAAGGAGTATATGCAGCTGTTCACAGAGAGGGAGGTTCCAAATATCAGCATTTCTGTGCTCAGCCTATTTCTTATTTCTCAATTCTCGTTGTCTTTCCCCATCAATTAGGGGGTGGGAGATGTGTAAGATATTAGGAGCACCATTTGTTATTCTATGATATGAAAAGTGCTTTATAAATAAAGTTTGATTGATTGATTTGGTCTTGTTTTAAAGACATTCAAGGGGCTTTAAGCAAAACAATTTTATGGAAGCTTAATAAAAAGAACTTTAAACATTTTCTGATTATTTTGGTAAATAAACTTGAGGACAATGTTTGTTTCTGCTTTTGGTTTTAGAAATTTACAAGAAATTTTATTTTAAACAAGTACATTTTCACATTTTCAGAACAAATTTGCAAAACAGATATATGATTCATGATTTTGGAGAATAAACAAAACAATATGTAAAAAAAGTAAAATCCATTGTAACAACGAAGTGATTTCAGAAAATATTTGATTAGAATCTTTTGTTCATTGAATGAAAACAAATGTTTTAATTTCTCTGTAATTTGCAGTCATCTTTGTCTTTGACAATATTTTTTTTTCTAAAAAACATTTTTTTATTTCTAAAACATTGGTTTAATCAGGGATCACAGATTACAACAATAAAAACAATCAGTCACCTAAAAATCAGCATAACATAGATCACCATCAGACACAGAACAGAGAACATTGTTAAAGCACCAGATTTTTAAAACAGGACAAATGGTTTGAGAGTCTGAAGAAGGAGCCTGGAACAGACATTAGAGAGTAAGATAAAAACTGCATCAGCAAAAGGTTCATCTGCTATTTTGTACTTCCTGCTTATAAGAACTGCAAATTTAATATCAACAACAGAAAATCTCTTCTTGTACTGTGACCCACAAATAAAACAATAAATGGAAATAAAAATCACATTAAAAGAGCTAATAAAGACGTTAAAAGACATTTGAGGCCTAAAAGCCTCTCAGACTCACTAAAAACATGAAAAATCGTCTCCCTCTGATCACAAAATAGGCAGCAGTCAGAGACAGTGGGGTTAATAACAGAGATAAATGAGTTTGAAGCAACAGCACCATGGAAGATCCACCATTGGAGGTCTCTGGTTCTCTTCCATATTGGATTTTTGTACAGAAGTCTCCAATGTGGTCCATCCTCACCTCCACTCAGTTTGTCAGTCCACGTGCTGGGAAGGCGGTTCTGTAACTTAGTCCTGTTCAAAGTCTTCACACAGTTTATGGACAAAGTCCTCCTGTCCGCACAGTGAAGAGTCAGACCGTTGGGATTGAAGGAATGAAGCAGCTGTCCAGTAAGACCACCCAGATCAGAGCTCAACCACACCTCCAGATACAGTCCATCACATTCCAGCAGTGGTCCTGCTGCAGTAATCAGTGAGGAATGAAAGTCCACAGCCCTCTGTCTGATCTGGTCAGGTCCAGACAGATACTCTCCTCTCAAGTATACAGAGCCCACAGTATCAGCCTCCAGGTCTTTAATAAATCAACAGCAGTCATGCGTAACGTTGAGAGTGATGGTCTCCCTATTTCCCGAGAGAACTAAAATAATTTTTCCTTTGAGTCCGAAAGAAACCCAAAACATCCTTAAAACCAGCATCAAACGTTTAAACAGAATTAAAATGCCAATACGCACTTCTTGGTGTAAAATCCTTTACAAAGTAGACACAAACAAGAGAATGGTCAGGTGTTTGGGCCTCATAGTCTCAAAGAGTAGAGCTCTCTTTAAGGTTCTCTGGCACCAAGAACATTTAAACTCCCCACTTTAGAAGAATCTATAAGATAAGAGGAGAAAAAAAATAAATGAAGAAAATAAACAGAACAACAAACTTCGATGTCATCAATCCCCCCTTTCCACACACGCATCACCGTCACCCACCAGACCCTCCCCAGACACACCCGAACCACAACAGTCAGACTGAGGACTCCCCCTCCCCCTGATCCACACAAACAGTGGAGGAAGCATCCACCCCAGAAGCCTCACCACCCACTTCCAACTCATCCACCACCTTAGTGAAACCACCACTCACGGTACCCCCCACCAAAACCTCCCCCTCTACAACCTGACTCACCTATTTCTCCACCTGACCTTCTCCACTCACACCCTCCCCACTCCCCCCGCTCTCACCAGACTTTCCCCCCAGCTGAGCCCCTTCTTTCACGGGGTCAGGACAATCTGCCAGGACCTCCAAAACGAACGCATTCCACGAGGCAGAACCGGCTGAGTATGGATGGGCTTTCTGCAAATGCCCCCCATCGCCGCCACCAAAACTTTTGCAAGAGGGAAAAGTATAAGAACCTGAATAATTAGCAGACTTTCTTTTTTTCCTTCCGCCAGCTTCCTCACAGGAATCTTGAGCCGTTCCCAGATTTTGTCCTTCCTGCCCATCTTGGGTTCTTCCAGGGGTGTCAGACTGGTCAGACGTTCTGTTTTCTGTCTGCACATTGTTTGGTGTATTGCTTTCTGTCATTTCTTTTTTTTCATATTCCACAATGAACTTCGGGTCTGAAATGTCTTCCCATATCTGTGAAACTCCATCCTCACTACTATTGTTCTGTGGAAGTTCATGATTGCTGATTTTATCAATCTTTTCCTTTAACATCTGTTCTGCTTTTTTCTTGGCAATTTCTTTTAATTTTTCTTCAATATAGAGGCTGAGTTCGTCTGACAGAATATTTTTGTACTTAGCTTCATAGTAGGGACGTGAGCAACAATTGCAACATGATGGACATCGTGTTCTAAATAATTCAACAATGATCCAGATAAGAAGGAGAATGCACGAAAGAATAAGGCCAATGTCCTGAAAAAAGAAAAAAAAAGTGAAGAGGTTAAAAAGAAGCACATGTATGCTCAGTAATGAACTTTTGGGTCATGTGGCGTCTTTCTTCTTCACCCACTCACTTATGCAACCCAACTGTGGGGGAAATGTGTTCTATGAGAACTTCTAAAGAATAGAACTAGAACTTCTTTTTATATTCTCTTCATCAATAAGTTACAGAAATTAAATAAACATTTGTAACTTGTGTGTAGATAAACACTTATAAGGATGAGAAGCACTAATACGGTCAGTTTGTGCATCAATACTTACAAGTGAAACTGTCTTGTAGAAATCTTTATTTCGTTCCTCTTCGTATGTCAAATTTTTCTTGCAAGGAAATCCAGCCTGAGTCTCATCAGGGTTGAGGCTTGTTATCAGACAGAAGAACCAGTCTCCATTAAACAGAACCATGACTGCCCAGAGAGCTGTCACACTGAAGAACTCTGAAATCCTCTTCCCAATATAGGAACAGCAGCAGCAGCGTTTGCAACTGCAGCAGGCAACAGTTAAAAAAAATGTGTTCTTGTAAAAAATTTTTAAAATGTAGACAGCAAAGGTTATAACCAGAGAAGGAAGAAGGATGTACAGCACAATATTTACATTTAGACCAGGTTGGCATGAACACACAAAATGCAAGTCAAATATACGCTGCAAGATAATTATAAGAACCATAAGCAGGAACAAACCCACAGATCGTTTTAATTTTTCAAAAAGTTTCGCAGTAAAATTTAGAGGCATGTTAGCAGATGCGATTCTTCACTGGTCTTCACAGGTTAGAAGAGCAACCAGCAGCTTCTTTGGTCAGAACATGTCAGAATGGAACTCAGCATTGCTCCTTATAACTGCAGTAGAACTGTGGCACCGTGTGACAGTGGTTAACCAAAATATGCCCTATTTAGTTTCAAAATGATTGTGATGGACTTGAAGGTTCTCTCACTTCCCCAATCCCAGGGTGTCAGGCACTGAATGAGATCCTAGAATGACCACAAACGCTGTCTGACAGTTTTACCCACAAACAGAGAAAATGAAATAAAAATAGACAGCAGATTGTGGTCACTGTATTACAATGTTGGAACCTCAGACACAGTAGCCTCACTCTCAGCCTTCAAAAACTGGCCTCCTCTACAGTTTTATCAACAGTTCTGGGCCTGACTCTCTAAAAGGTTCTGTGTATAAAAATGTGTGCAAACCTGGCATGTAAAAAGCAGTCGCCACCTAACTGATTGGTCTCATTGTGTCTATTTATAGAGTAAAAATAGTATGAGAAATATTAACCAGTAATGAACAGTCAGCATAAGGGTCTCTGGCAGAATGCATAAAAACTGGGAGAAGTAGATGCACAACAACAAATGCAGCTATTATAATGTGAATCTTTAAACGTGGAGCTGGATGGGGTTCAGGTCTGCATGTCTAAAGCACATATTTGATGTTCATGATGTCAGCAGGACATAACCTCAGATTTAAACACCATCCGAAAGCTGAGCTGGAAACAAGGGCTGTCCTCCTCTCCAAGTTCATAGATGTCTTGTGTTCAGTCCAAACGTTTCATTCAGCACTGCAGTCCAGGACGCAGCCATGCGCCTTAGTGATCAGCTTCTGAATGAGAATCAGCCAAAAAATAAGACTTTGTCCAACCGCCCAGAAGAAACTCTGAGGGGGAAAAAACAAAACTGATAACAGTAAAATTATGTTTTCAGTAAATGTGATTCCTAGACAACCTCTGGAGTCTCAAAGCTGCGATTCATTTAAAACATAATTGTTGAATTTTCTACACTATAAGTAGCTATATAAATTATTATTAATATAGTCCAATGTTACAACAATAGTCGTCTCAATGAGCTTCATAACGGTAATTGTGTAATAAACGTGAAATCACGAAGAACATGAAGTCATAGACTTTGATTTGATTTTGATTTTAATTTATTGCTTGAAAAGGAGTGGGAAGAATCAAGCTTATATAACCCCACCCCTACTGAGTTCATTCATTTGATAGTTTTACAGTGTTTTAACTCCGGTTCTGATCAAATAGATTCTCTTGAAGTAACAAAATCCAGTGCCTAGTAATGATTGATGATCTTCAGAAAACCTTCATTCATGATTTCAGTAAACAGTAACGATACCGATATGTAATAATAATTGATTATCATTAGAACACATGATCACAATAAACCACTAATTACTGCTACACGTTGCAGATCAAGTAATCTAAATCAATAGCTTATTGGTTGTAATTCAAACCTTTCAGTAATCATTATTGCACATTACAATGTAACACTCATTGGTTGTAATTAAAAGAGCTGTGATTATTTCACCACCATCAAGTTCACACTTCAAAAGGTATTGGCTAAACTAAACTGGACATACCCTCCTTCTCTGTAAGGACAAACTCCTAAGAAAAAAATAATACAGAGATTTCTATCAAGAGATCTCTTAACAATTCCTCAACATTCAACATATGAAGCTGAAATTAAATAAGATGTAAATTTTGAAAAATACAGCTTCTAAGCTGATTGTGAAAACACAGATTTTCACCTATTAAATCCAACCCAAATGTTTTATATAGCCGCTCTATTTGACCACTGCTCTGCCACCAACATTTACCAAAGGGAGACACATTTAAAGGCTCCAGCAACCTTGTGACCTTTGTGACAACCTTGTTTGGCAAAGCCGCTTTTCTCCACGGAACTTGCTAGAGAATGATGTTGATTGGGTTAACGGTTGAAGAGTTAAAGTAGTCTAAAGTAGCTGTCCCCAAGCCCCGGGCCATGGACTATTACCGGTCTGTGGGTCATTTGGCACCGGGCTGCACAGAATAAATAAAATAACTTACATTACTTGAGTTTTGGGTTGTGTGGTGAGGCGAAACCTGGAGACAGTGGATGTGGTGGGAGAGTGTAGGATGCTGTCCAAAATGGACAGTTTAATGAAGAGCACTGATCCTCCCTTTACAGACTCTTAGCTGACCAAATGAGTACATTCAGCAACCGCCTTCCCTCTCTGCTGTGCTCCACAGAAAGGCTCAGAAAATCCTTTGCCTCGCGAGCAATAAAGGCCCGTACACACCGGGACGAATATTCGCCGGGCGTTATTCGCCAGCGTTTTTCGCCACGTCTTTTGTGTTCACACCCAGGCGATTTTCGCTGACGATGAGCCGAGCCAACATGCAATTTCATTCCCTGACATTAGATGGCGCTTTGTAAACAGAAATAAATACTCCTGTACACAAGGTGGTTTTCACTCAGAAGAAGAGAGCCAGTATTTACGCGCTTGTCAGAATCATACAAAGAAAACATGAATATTTCAAGCACCAGTAGCTCCAGCTCCAGTTCCAATGATGAAGAAATTATTATTCTGTTGATGATGAAAGACGCCGGAAAAGACGCCAATTTTGGGTACATCCCATAGTTACGAGAAGAGAAGAACATGGTGAGTTTTATCGACTGGTACAAAAGCTGAAAATGTTTAATGAGCATTTTAGAATGTCCGTCATTATTTCTTTGCGGCAGTGTACCCGCTACTTGGCGTCTATCTTCTTTGCTGGTATGTGTGCTCAGAAAGGCAGTGTTGTGTTTGAGCGCCCCCAAGTTGTGTTTTACTGTAACTTCAGAAGCTCCAGACACGTGAGCAAAAGCGCCATTCTCATTGGTCGAATAGATTTCGACGCGAGGCGTCAAAAAGAAAAAACGAACCCGAGGCGTTTTTTTTTTTGACGCTTTGACGCGTGGCGTTTTTTCGCGTCGGTGTGCACACTCTCATTGGTGCCCTTTGTTTAGTCAGGAGGCGAATTTCGCCGACGAAAATCGCCGGCGAAATTCGTCCCGGTGTGTACGGGCCTTAAGACTGTTCAATGCTGCTGGGAGGGGAAGGAGCATGAGGAGGAGTCACTGAACGGGCATCTACTTTAACCACTTTTACCACTTTAATTACTTTTTTTGTTCTTATACTTTTATACTTTGTACTCTGTTTTTAGTGAGTTCGATTATTTCTATGTTTTTATGACTATTAATTACTTTTAAACATTTTTAATATTCTTTCATTATCCTAATACTGAATGTATTGTGTATTTTGTGGAGCAATGAATGGTTATGCATTGATAAATAACTCTCTATCTCTCTATTCATCTCAGAATCGGAAAGATGTTTTTTTGTGAAAACGTGTTTTCTTTTTTTTTAATAAACGTTATTGCACATTATGCCATTTTCCAAAGATGCACTTTCAGGTATGCAATAGAAACAAAACTGCAAATATCAAATACACATAAGTAGAAAAGAAACAACAACAAACAGAAAAACAGGAATAGAATTAAAACTAAGCCAGGTGGTTAAACTCCACGAGAAAATCTTGAATCTACCACATACAATGTTCTGATTGCTCTTTGCTTCTCTGAATTCCAAATGCTATTGATATACTGATTTAACTCAGAAAAGACTACAGTGAAACAGGATTTTAGACCAGAGAATTTACATTTATGAATATGAAATTTGGCCAAAATGGGTAAGAGATTTTAAAGTAAACCAGATGTCATGGTGCCTTTGTCAGCTCTCCTCCCCCTCTGCTTGGCTCCGGATGCATCCTGGCTGTGTCCACTCACATCATTACTGAAATCCCCAAACTTCTGCCAAAACACTTTAACTTTAGGAAAATACCAGAAAAGATGGATGACTGTTTCAGGGAAATTACAGCAAAAACTGCAGAGTGTGTCAATGATTCATCTAAATCTGTTTTGAATAAATGGTAAAATGGTAAATGTTGTATACTTATATAGCTTTTTCTACCTTCTTACAAAGGCCCAAAACGCTATACAGTTCTTTAATAAACATTTAGCTGTGTAAATTCTATGGATAATCTTAAAAGAAACTTCTTTAACCTTATTGGTAATTAAACATGTATTGTGTGTTTGCCAAACCTTCTTCCATGCAATATTTTCAACAAACATGTTCCTATAAGACATGCTACGAGGTAGTGAAACAATGTTCGTTTGAAATAATGTTCTTATTGCTTTATTGTTTTTTCTGGGATAACCGATCAGACATATTTTCCCTACAGGAGTATTTAAAGACTTAAATACAGATAGGGCAGACAAGACACAGGTGAACATGATCAGGACAGATTGGGACAAAGGAAGTAAAACTCAAAAACATGACAAAACAGGAAACCTTTCAAAATAAAACAGGAAACATAACTCAAACATGACAGAACAAGATATAAAGGAGAAACCAATACAAAAGAAACCCAAACCATGACGCCAGTTTTGTTACTCCATGTAAAGCATTTGACATCAGGGTTTTTCCTTCTCCGTAGATTAGATTAGCTTTATTGTCATTGTGCATTGTACAATGAGATTTAAGCATCGCCAACAGTGCAAGAACAGCAAGGTCAGATTTCTCCATAAAGTTCTTTAGCTTGGTGCTGCTTCCATCCGGCCCACGAGGAGGCCACCTATCTACATTATTATCTGGGACATTATTGAAGTCACCCCCCAACAATTTGGGGGCGGCTGTGGTGCAGCCGTAGGGCGGTCAACCCATGATCGTAATATTGCAGCTTCGATTCCCGCCTTGCGCACCCATAAGTCGAAGTGTCCTTGGGCAAGACACTGAACCCCACCTTGCCTCTAGTGGAAGGTTGGCGTGTTCAGTGTTCGGCAGCGGAGCCGCCACCAGTGTGTGAATGGGTCTGTGACTGTAAAGCGCCTCGGGCCTTGTAGGTAGAAAAGCACTATATAAGTATATGTATGCCATTTACCTTTAGCCATTTACGCCAATATGATAGCATTTGTAAAATTTTCTAACCATTTTAACAGTAAATTTTTTATAGAGATAAGAAGTTGATCATTTTCTTTGACAGTGTATCCATAAATATAGGCTGAACTTAGACTTACCCCACTGACACTTCTAGAATTTGACATTATCAGATATCGAATGAGACTTGTAAATAACAGAAGTCTGAGTGACATTCTTAGCGAAATGAAATAAAGCTTTGCGTTTAACATTATTGCGTAGTCCCCTGGCATTAAAAGAAACAGAAGAAAGAGTAAATACACTAACTAGAACAATAAAGAACACACAGAAAACAAGTTTTGTTTTTTATTAAAACTGCAACACAAATAGTGGAGAACAGCACCAATGAATACATTTTAGTAGCTTTAGTTCACAAAAATGTTAAACTCTTAAGTTTTTCTTGTCTTTATTGCACATTATGCCATTTTCCAAAGATGCACTTTCAGGTATGCAATAAAAACATAACTGCAAATATCAAATACACGTAAGTAGAAAAGAAACAACAACAAACAGAAAAACAGGAATAGAATTAAAACTAAGCCAGGTGGTTAAACTCCACGAGAAAATCTTGAATCTATCACATACAGATAATATTCTGATTGCTTTTTGCTTCTCTGAATTCCAAATGCTATTGATATACTGATTTAACTCAGAAAAGACTACAGTGAAACAGGGTTTTAGACCAGAGAATTTACATTTATGAATATGAAATTTGGCCAAAATGGGTAAGAGATTTTAAAGTAAACCAGATGTCATGGTGCCTCTGTCAGCTCTCCTCCCACTCTGCTTGGCTCCGGATGCATCCTGGCTGTGTCCACTCACATCATTACTGAAATCCCCAAACTTCTGCCAAAACACTTTAACTTTAGGACAATACCAGAAAAGATGGATGACTGTTTCAGGAAATTACAGCAAAAACCTTTTTAGCTGGGTGTCAGGGTTCTGACTTTTTCCTTAATAAAGAGAAGAACCACACAGGAGATGAGAACTTTAGCTAGACTTCTGCAGAAGGAGAATCGGTCTGTGACAGCTTGAACTGTCACAGAGGAGTTCTGCCATCCTAGTGCATGGAGCCTTCTTTTATTGAAAACTGAAGGTTGCAGACATGAATGTGGGTCATTTAATCAGAAACAATAGGAACATCATATACTTGTATAATCATAACTTTTCAAGTCATTGTTTTCTTACTGAAAGATAGAACTGTGACGAACATATCATGGTGATAATAGCGTGTAAGCAAATGATAATTACGTAACCCTAACACTGGGTTTTCTAATCTTTTGCCCCTTCCTCCTCCTCCCTTTACGACCCCCTCCCCCTCATCCAACCTCCCAACAAAAACAAAACAAAAGGGAATTATCTCAAATATAAACTGAAAAGGGATTTGAGAGGGCGGAAAGTTCCTGAGAATGCAGCGGAGAACTCACAGGACTCCTCACATGGTTGAGAGAGGAAAAAAAAACAACAAAAAAAGAATTTCCCCCACCTTTTTTTCATTTTCAATTTTCATGGGTGAACATCTGACCCAATAAATCCACGACCTCCCACCAAGTAAACCACCTTTCCCTGATCACGTCCTTTCTTGATTTTAGGCCACAGCTTCTGCTGACTCTCCCTGTCCTCTTTTGTTAAGTCCTCGTTGAAGCGAGGCCTTTAGCTTGGAGAAATCCGTTCTTCTTGGCCGCTCTCCAAACCTCCTCCTTGAATGAATCTGATAGGAATGCCTTGAGGCCTTGAGGCCTCGGGTCCTCCTGGCGTTTTCAACCCATCCGATGAGCAACATCAACAGCATCATGAAACTTTCCTTTTTTCTGAGGGCAAAACATGCTGGCAAATGTTGATCACCTCCTCACGCACGTTTTCCTTTTCAGCCTCAGGAAGGCCATATAGCCATCGAAGACCATAAGCTTCCAGATCTCTAACCACGGCCAAGCATCTCGATGTAGATTCCTCATTTTTCTCCACACGTTTTTCCATAACATCAACTTTGTCATTTACATTTTAGTTTAATTTTGGAGAGGACAATTTCAACCATTTTTTCAAGAGCATCACTTCTTTGTCAAACTTTCTATTTGTGGTGTATCTTATTTTGAAGGCATGTTTAAATGTTATCATAGCGACCAGAGAGTGTTGCGGGCAGAGAGGACGTTGCTCATGTCATAATTCATGTTTATTGTTATGCTTAGAAAATACCACAGTTTTCATGTCTTCTTCTGTCTCTTTCGGCTTTTCCCATCAGGGGTCGCCACAGCGAACGAATCGCATGGTAATGCTTGGCAATGTTTTACGCCGGATGCCCTTCCTGACGCAACCCTCTCAAGGCAACCAGGCTCAGATAGAGAAGGGAACAGGGAGCAGCCCGGATTTGAACCCTGGTTTCACGGACAAAAGGCGCCGCAAACCAGCAACAGCTAAACCGGCTCCCACCACAGTTTTCATGTAAGTGATATTATTTTGTTGTACTGTAGTGTCGTTCATGTGACCGTTTGGTCTGCTGTCGGAGTTCCGCAGGGTTACTCTCTGATCCCCTTTGCTTGCTTTGGTCAAAATAGGGTTGAGCATGGGTGTTTCTTTTAATTCAATTCAATTCAATTTTATTTGTATAGCCCAAATTCACAACAAAAGTCGAAGCTACGATTTTTCATCTGGCAGTTCTGTTGTTTCACCCTTAGTTATTTCTTCCTGTTGTGTTTACTTCTTTTTAGCACCAGGAGTGGGAAAGGGAGAAGATTCAATTCTGAACTGAAACATGACCAGTACAGATGCACTCGCTAGCTTCACAGCCTCAGGACCACCAAATTTTAGTTTTTTTCTACAACTGAAGGAACAAAGGGTGGTGCTGTGACCATAAATTCTGACCAATCTATTTAGAAATAGATTTTCTGGACTCAATTTTTGTTCCTACCAACTCTGGCACTTTATCCATACAATCCATCACAATTATGCATTGATTCTATTTACAAATTTCCAGAGTTTTAGCATCAATCCATGTTTCTTTTAACAAGTTTAATTACCCGTAATCTTAACATGTGCAAAAACAAGCAGTTGGATTATTTAAGTATTTGGTTAATAGGATATGTCATAGTCCCGCAAGACTTGGCAGACCCAAATGCTGAAACTCGGAAGAAAACTCAGAGAGTCGTCAGGTAGGTTTGACAGATTTAATTCACAGCCAGTGAATATGAGAGAGAATGAATCTTGATGCGGAAGGCGAGGCAGGCTGGAGAATTCGGCAGCAGAAAAAAAGAGTATTTTGCTTGAGCAGGATTTCAGGATCGGACTAGAAGCATGAGCAGAGGACTGCGACCAGAGGAGCACCCTTGGATAATTCCTGTGTGTGAGTAGCAGAGAGGGGTATTAGCGTGGCAAAGAGCAACAACGACGAGAACATGAGTCTACCAGGGCTAAGCACCGTAGAGGAACAACGAACTGGCATTGAATGCTGGTCCTGGATCTCCTTAAGAATGCTGCAGGTTGATGAGGTGAGTGGAACCAGCTGGTCGCGTCCAGAGCAGAACAGAGAGGGGAGGGGGAGAGTAGCTGACAGAGGCCCTATGACAGATTTTTCAATACATACATTTTTAATCATTTATTTTTTGATGAATGTTTACAATTGTGAGATCTTGGGAGGAGCCCCAGATGGAGGGAGATTCTCAGTGGTGTTGTTAGTCTTCCGTTTCCTAAAAATTGATTTCTTCCCATCAAGCTGCTTACCTGTTGCAGATTCAGTCTTCCCGCCTGGTGCAGGTCAACTTCTAGTTTCTGGTGTCCTTAGACAGCTCTTTGATCGTGGCCATAGTGCAGTTTTGAGTGTGACTGTGTGAGGTTGTGGACAGGTGTCTTTCTATTGATAACCAATTCTAGCAGGTGTCATTAATACAGGTAACCAGTGGAGGACAAAGGATCCTCTACAGAGGAAGTTACAGGTCTATAACAGGTTATCTACAAACAAACAAGATTTCTGCCTAATACTTATTTTTCACCATAATTTACAAATAATTCTTTAAAAATCAGACAATGTACTTTCTGATTTTTTTTTTTCATTTTGGTAAATGGTAAATGGCGTATACTTATATAGCGCTTTCTACCCTCTTTTCAAGGCCCAAAGTGCTTTACAGTCACAGTCCCATTCACCCATGCACACACACACATTCACACACTGATGGCGGCTCCGCTGCCGAACACTGGCGCCAACCTCCCACCAGACTCTTTGTCTCTCATAATTGAGGTTTAGCTATGATCAAAATTACAGGCCTCTCTCATGTTTTTAATTAGGGGAACTTGCATAACTGGTGGCTGACTGAATACTTTTTTGTCTCACTGTACAGCTGTGGTCAAAAGTCTACCCTTGTAAAGAACACAAAATAATGGCTGTCTTGAGTTTCCAGTTATTTCTACAACTCTGATTCTTCTTTGATTGAGTGATTAGAACAGATAGAAAACAGTTATGAAGTTTGGTATTTTTATGACTTTATGTGTCAACAGAAAATGTGAACAAATCTGCTGGGTCAAAAATATACATATAGTATCAAAAAATAGCAATTTTGGTGATTTAGACAGTTGTGTCAATGAAATGAGCTTCATAGCATGCTTCTTAATTTATGGTAAGAATCTTGAATGACGCACGGTGGCGCAGTGGTTAGCGCTCTCGCCTCACACAAGAAGGCCCCCGGTTCAAGTCCCGGCTGGGGGACATGAAAAACAACACCTTGTGTTGGGACCTTTCTGTGTGGAGTTTGCATGTTCTCCCCGTCTATGCGTGGGTTTTCTCCGGGATCTCCGGCTTCCTCCCACCGTCCAAAAACATGCTTCATAGGTTAATTGGCAACTCTAAATTGTCCTAGGTGTGACTGTGAGAGTGAATGGGTATGTGATTGTGGACACTCTAACCTGCGACAGACTGGCGACCTGTCCAGGTTGTCCCCTGTTCGAAAACGAAATTTCAGTTTCTATGTATATGTAAACATCTTGACAATGAAATTAGTTTGACTTGACTTTATGTTTTAGTCGCCGCGGGATTACGAACAAATCGACGTCAGTTTCAGATTAATCGGAAAAAGTAAACATTTTGTTGTTCTTAGCAACACAGATTTTTTGCTAACCACGCACACATTCCTTATATGTCCATATCCAGTGTTTTTCATTATGTTCAGTTCAAGCTTTGGATGCATGCATTTAATTTTCATAGTGTTCCATTAAAAGACATGGGAGTTATAACAGTGCGCCACTTTTGCTAGCTTGCCACGTACAAGCCGTTCAAAATCTACAACTTCTAATTACAACATTTTGTCCACAGCACCTTGCTATGGATGCCTGCAAAGTTACGAGAGAATCGCTAAAAATCCCAATGACAAGTTTACGTTGTATCCGGTGATAAAGGTACTTTTTGTGAAAAATTCAAGATGAAGGCCTTTTCCCAAAGTCATAGGTCAACAAAACTTTAGAGGCGGTTGTTGACTTACATTTGCAACATGTGTGTGAAATTTCGTGAAAATCGCTTGAAGAACAGTTCAATTTTCCATATTGTGTAAAAATGTAAAAATTGCGAAATCACAGATTTTGGCACTAAATGGCCACCAAACCTTAGGTGGTGTCACCATCTCGTAATGATTTTAAAATTTTGTTTGGATATCATAACAAGGTTTTATCATATTTGCTAGCCAATTGTAAAAAAAAAAAATTCAGAATTTTCTTTTTCTTTTGCAGTCAGTGCATCTTTTGGCGACAGTTTTTTGCTTACCACGCCTACATTCCTTTATCGATCTTGTCGTTTGTTACATTGTTTAGTTCAGCGTGGGCCGGGGAGTCGGATATTTCCTTTTCACAACATTCCGATAAAAGATGTGTGAGCTAACTAAGATTGCAATGGTTGTGAATTTGCCACGCACATGCCGTTCAAAATCTACTTCTAATTCCAACATTTTGTCCATAGCACCTTGCTATGGATGCCTGCGAAGTTACGAGAGAATCGCTTAAAATCCCTAGGACGGGTTTTTGTTTGTATGTGGCGCTAAAGAGGCTTTTTTTAAAAAATGGTAGATGGCGGCCTTTTCCCCAGGTCAAAGGTCAATGACGTTTCTGTGGGGTTTGAAGATGGCAGCTGACAGCAAGTGCGTGCAATTTTGTGAAAATCGCACAAACAAATGTGTTGTTCTCCCATATTGTAGGAAAACACAAAATTCGCCAATTCTCAGAGTTCACCACAAAATGGCCGCCAAGCCGTAGGTCGTGTGGCCGTCCCGTAATGATTTCAAAACTTTCTTGGGATATCTCCAAGATTTGTGGTTTGGTTTCGTAACTGTTTCTAAATATTTTTTTTCTGCCCCATTCACGATTTTCGACCCATTAATTTTGTTTTTATGGGATTGTTCATCGTGATGTCATGGTCTTCGGAGGGCTGACGTTTGTGGAAAATTCCTTTTCAATTTATCTGAGGTGTGTGCACATTTTGGTGACTTTTCAAGCATGTGGCGGTGGTCAAATTTTTGCTGAAAGGCGGCGAAAACAATATGGTCCTTGCAGTCAGTGACTGCTGCTGCGGGCCATATTTAATTGTATTAAATAACCATCATTTCTACCTTAACATAAAACAGCAGCTCAAAATCAACACAAATACATAAATAAATCGTCACACTTAAAAGTTTCTCTGTCAACTTCCTGGTTAATAAACAAAACACAAACATCACTGTTTTTGGATCATTTTCTAACAATTAATGAAAATGTTCTCCACAGTTTCTCCATCCTCAAAGTTCCGCTGACTATAGTTCTAGTGGATCTATTATAAGAAGATGGTAAATGAAGATGCAGCAACACCTTTAAAAAGGAACCACTAGAAAACCTTCACTGTTCTCTCATCTAAACTGACAACAATGTTTCCAACAAACATGTTATGAACTGACTGTAAATGCCAGTGTAGACCAGGGGGCCCTATGTTTGGTCTACTTCCACACTTCCAGTTATCTGAAAGCCCGTATCCCACCAGAACTGTTGTGGAGGCAGCAATCTGTCTTATTATTTTTTTAATAACATGTCTGTGTACGTTTGTCATTTCATATTCTTTCAGAGCCAGTCCTACACATGAACCGAGTTACAGGTGGAGCCGTGGTCCTCCTGGTGTGCTGTGAATTATCAGTAGAAGGTCAAAGAGGGGAACTGCTGGAGATCCCTGGGTAGCTCAGTTGGTAAGGTGAAGGGCTGCCATGCAGGAATCCAGGATTTGATTCCCGGAGGGGAATACACAATGGTACTGGTGGCAATTACCATATCAATGGTGAGCAATCAACATCACCCAGTGGGGGTCTTTGGGCAAGACCCTTAACGCTACTGCCTCCCCCAGGGGATGGGTCAAATGCGAAGAAGGATTTCCCATTGTGGGATAAATAACGTACCTATTATTATGCTGTTCTTAAGCCTTTCATACTGTAGCAAACCATAATCATGTATATGATAATATATTACCTTTCAATTCAATTCATTTCAATTTTATTTGTATAGCCCAAAATCACAACAACAGTCGTCTCGATGGGCTTTGAAGTAAAACATGAACTCAAAGGATCATGAATACAAAGAGTCAATAGGAAAATACTAAAATAAACTAACAAACTGACTAAGCTATACTGGCATTCCTGCCCTTAGACCCCCCTTCGCGGTAAGGAAAAACTCCTAAAAAACCGCATTCCGGAAAAAAATGACAATCTGAAGAACACGTTTTTTTAGTAAATATTAGTTTTCTTCTATTCCAACCTAGAGGTAAGAGGTTCCGCCTCACACTCCTTATGGGTGCCACCCATTTCATGACATCAACCTAGGGCTGGGCAATCTCCGATTTTATTTTTTTTAATTCGATTTCCGATTTTTTCCCGATCCCCCCCCGCTTAAGGAAAGCAATAAGTACAAATGTCAGACAAGTTCAAGCAAATGTTGCTTTTATTTAATCAAACTCAAGACAAATGTATCACCCATTTCTGGTATGAATAATAAATAAATGAAGACACTCTTTGAATCAAAGTTAAGTATAAGATTTTTCTTCTTACTCCCTTTTTGGACTTCTGTTTAAATAAGTTTGGTCTGTTTTATATAATTTTTGTCTTGTTTTTTGTCTAATTTCGTTATTCTACACTTGTTTTCACTTGTACAAAATAAAAAGGTTACTTCCTTACTTAAAGTCCCAGCTGTGTTTTCAGTCACACTTTGTAGTCTAGACTAAAAGGAGACAAACATTCACCTTGACAGTAGCACCATTTCCTAAAGGATTACCAATACAGCTCATTTCTGGGCTCTAAGGTTTTAATTCAATTAAGAAACCCCGTCTTCTCCACGGAGAAGATGATGAAGTAGCAGGAGTCACGCCCAGGCCTACATCAACCTAGAGCCTCATCAGCCTCTCTGCATGTTGCCCATGAAAACAAACAACATCCAAACTTTTCAAAGACATATGTGCATATAAAATGAAAGTGTTTTTGCCGATCACTACTAGCTCCGTGGAGAAAGTGGGTGTTAGTCTGGAGATGGGGCTGGTAGAACAGACTCTTCCTGGAAGGGGCTGTTCTCACTGGTCTAAGTCAACTCATGACAAACCTCTTGCTTTCATGGATTGGGAGGGACTGGTACTCAGAGTGCAGGTTTTTAGAGGAATACTCAGAAATTTGTCATTATCTGGTCAGTCTCTTATCTCTCATTGCCTGGTCTCTCGTCTAGTTTTGCCCTGCTGTTTCTCTGCTCTCGTTCTGGTTCTAACGTTATTCTCCTGCTTCAGGATACCCTCACCAAGAGTGACGTCAGCTCGACTCTATAATCTACCCCCTCGGAGAACGGCGGACATCTCAGCCAATGCTGATCGCTCTAACTCTCCCAGCCTCGCCACACACCACAGCCATCTCTGAACCATCGCCATCACAAGCTTCACCATCCCGGAGAGGAATTTAATAAAACTCTTCTTACCTGCTATTCCCCTGTCTTGTTTCTGGGTTTCAACACCTGGGTCCGCCACGTTCAGGAAAACATGACAAAAGTAAAATTAAAAGCTTAAAATTTTTATTTTGTATGGTATAAGCCCTTCATGCCACTAAAAGGGTTGTCATGAAAATGGAATGTAGTAGTGTCATGCGTGTGGTAAATGTATCGTGAAGTATTCATAACATACAGATAATGCAGTTGCATAGTACCCTAATGCTACACTGTAGTTATTAATGTATGAGTAGACTACTGGTCCCATACTGACCATGTGGACTCATGGGTCTGCAAATCATATGAAGTGTCCAAAAAAACTAAGCTAATTGTGTTGCTGTTTCCCCTAATTTTTAACAGTCAGGCTTCACAGAAGGAGCATGTCCTTATCAGTGATCAGCACTAACAGGTCCCTCACCCAGTCCACAGAATTTAAAGGTTGAAAAAGGAAACATCCACACGACACTCACCTCCTTCCCCATTTTTTACCCTTGTGTGTTGCTTAAACATACAGGGTTGTAAGTCAGTTTTCACTATTACCTCTTCCTTCCAATATCTCTGCAGAAAAAACAATGTGCATGAACATTTCCTCTCTACAGGCTCATCGAGCAGACTAAGACGTTGCTATTTCATGTGGGTTTATGTGATTCCTGTACAGTTTTAACCACCTTTTCACCTGCAGACAGCATAAACCCACGTGTAAGGACTGGTTTGGTTTTATGTTATTGCTCATTTTTTTCTCTATCTGGTTTTCTGTGCAGACTGGCTGTTACTCCGCCCCTTCTACAATTTTATGGAAGCTTAAAAATAAGAACTTTAAACATTTTCTGATTATTTTAGTAAAGAAACTTGAGGACAATGTTTGTTTCTGCTTTTGTTTTTAGAAATGAACAAGAAATTTGACTCAAAACAAGTACATTTTCAGAACGGATTTGCAGAACAGATATACGATTCATGATTTTAGAGGATGAACAATACAATGTGAAAAACATTTTAAAAAAAAGTTGAAATCCCTTTTAACAACATGAAACAAAAACCCAACAGATTGTGGTCACTGTATTACAATATGTGTGATTCCTAGACAACCTCTGGAGTCTCAAAGCAGCGATTCATTTACAACGTAATTGTTGAATTTTCTGCACTATCAGTAGCTATATAAATTATTATTTATATAGCCCATTACAACAATGAGTGTCATGATTGGATCACGTGTCAGACCCAGACGCTGTAACCCAGAAGGAGGAGGCAGGTGAGAGAACGGCAAGTAATGGAGTTTTATTTTGTAGGAGCCAGCGGATTCAGCGGAGGTGGTAAGGTGAGGCTTGACAAAGCAAGCTGTCAGCGCGGCGGAAACCAGATGAGTCGAAGGCAGCCGTGCGGACCTTAACTTGAGACGTAGTAGGAAGGAGCGGCAACGGCGTAGGCTGGAGTTCTTGAGGGGCGTCCAAGTAGGCGGCTTCTGCTCTGGAGGATGGAATGCTCTGGTGTCACTCGTGGAAGACGAAACCTGAGGCAACACAACACAAGGTGAGCGTGGTACAAAGCAAAGGGGCCAGGCGTAACTGAGAGCGAGGTAAAGCACCATCAGTGTTAACGGACTAGCGAAGAATACTTGAGGTAGGACTCCTTAAGAAGCAGACGAGATGATGAGCAGAGTGGACACAGCTGAGAGTCAGGAGCAGAGCTGGGAGGGGGGAGGAGTCTGCCAGGCCACCATGACAATGAGCTTCATACCGGTAAGTGTGTAATAAACATGAAATCATGAAGAACATGAAGTCATATAATTCAAAAGGTAATGGATAAACTAAATAGACTAAACTAAACTGGGCGTTCCTGCTCTTAGACCCTCCTTCTCAGTTAAGAGAAACTTCTTAAAAAAAAGGAATTCCGAGATTTCTAGCAAGAGATCTCATCAAAACTCCTCATCATTCAACAGATGAAGCTAAAATGAAATAAAATGTTGATTTTGAAAAATACAGCTTCTGAGCTGCATGTGGAAACACAGATTTTCACCTATTAAATCCAACCCAAATGTTTTAAATAGCTGTTCTATTTGACCACTGCTCTGCCACCAACATTTACCAAAGACAGACACATTTGAAGGCTCCAGCAACTTTGTGACCTTTGTGACAACCTTGTTTGGCAAAGCCGCTTTTTTCCACAGAACTTGGTAGAGAATGTTATTGATTGGGTTAACGGTTGAAGAGTTAAAGTAGTCTAAAGAATGTAAACACTGGAGCTAAAGCTCTCTTAGTGTTAATTTTGAACTGAAACATGACCAGTACAGATGCACTTGCTGGCTTCACAGAAGCGTTTTTCCTATAGCTGTAGGAACAAAGATGGTAATGTGACCATAATTTCTGAATTACCGGTTTCTGTTTAGAAATGGATTTTTCTGGACCTGGGGCCTCATTTCTAAAACCTTGTGTAGGATTTGCGTCAGAAGTGGCGTACGGATGAAACATAGGATGTGCGTACGCACAGAAATATTCGGATTCATAAAACCGTGCGCACGCACATCCTACGCATCCTTCCCTTAATAAATCACAATCAATTCTTGAGCTAATACTGTGCTGCGCTTCATGACACGCCCATAGTTGCCCATAAATAGTCCGTGAAACCCCCACAAATGAATATTCATGGATTGTGAAACCATGGCAAACACCGAGAGGAAATCAAAGAAACGGAACTTCACTCAATGTGAAGTAGAAGTTATCGTTGGCGAGGTGGAAAAGAGGAGAAAAATGTTGTTTGGAGGGCACAGTGTGGGCATTACTAATGCCAAAAAGAAACGTGAGTGGCAAACGGTGGCAGACGCCGTAAATGCTGGAGCCTCACAACCGAAGTAAAAAAGAAATGGTCGGACATCAAAGTCGGGGCAAAAAACATCTGGCGCTGCATCGCCAGAGTGTGTCTGCCACGGGGGGGGGGGGGGACAGGAGACACCGGAGCTGACCCTCGAGATGAGAGAGTGGCGGCAATTATTGGGGAATCCCTTTTACGTGGAGTGGTGACTGAGGCGGGGGGGGACACCGACGCGCCAGATGCACCGGGTGACACCCCCCCAAAAGCTCCAACAGGACGGCTGGAGGAAGTGGGAACCGGCTCATAAGCCACTGGTCGTCGTTTGCCAGCAAGTCTTCTTGCTGTCTAAAGATGCGTTCACTCCCAATTCTTCCATTTGCCACATCTTCTAAGATCCAAGATCAGCCATTGTGCATCATTACGCATTGTGATGGGGCATTTTATTTCCATCCATTTAACTGCATCTGACAAGCTACAGATGTGGGTAATAATCCACGTGGAAATGGGAAATTGTTCATCAAATGTCATTTCTTGTTGCTTTCTGAATGGTTGAGACATACGCCATACATTGTTTTATCAAAAATCAAACAAACTAAAGGCATATGCATGAATACCATAATTCTGTAGCTTATGAAGAAATGTTTTACTATGAAAACAACTTTCCCCAGTGGACAATTAATACGTCTGTCTGTCTGTCTGTCTGTCTGTCTGTCTGCCTGTCTGTCTGTTTCACACGCAGCGGCTCCTCTCTCCTCTACCTTCAGTGTTTTTGGCTTTATCTTTTTTGGTTTCAAGGATTTATTGTTTTTAAAAGAATGTATTTTTAAGTTGTTTATTTTATTATTTTAACTGCTGCTTGCACTGTGGGGTGAGAGGAAAGCAATTTCATCTGTGCTGTATGTCTTATGGATGCAGCATATTTGACAATAAAGCTGACTTTGACTTTGACTTTGACTATATCTGCTCCTCCAGACGGACACATTGAGGAGAATATCAGTTTTGTACATTATTTCGTTCTGTTAACTATATTATTTATGATGATGAATTGCACAACATGCCAATATTGCAGAACATATTTCACTTTTCTTTTTGCAAATATGTGTTCATTTGAATTTCTGTTGTAATTTTCTTTTGATTTTTTTTGTTTGTTTCACTGCTGATGGATCAAACGGGTGTTCATGTAGCTGTTATTGTGAGACTTGCTTTGTGAAGTCTTCATGTTATTTATGAGGCAGTATTGTCATTCTCACTTTCACGTGTTTCTTCCATCTGCCGACGGTGTCGCCGTTTCTCATTTCACCTGTTTTTGTGCGTACGTCTGGGTCAGAGCTTGATGAAGGACCGCACATTTTCCCATCAAGTTTGCTTTTTATAAATTTCAACTATTGCGTAGAGAGTGGCGTACGCCTTCTTTTACGCTTATAAATGAGGCCCCTGGTGATGACAGGGGTGAGTGCAACTGGACGGTAGTCCATGAGTCAGGCTGTGGATGACGTCTTTTTGGGTATCGGGATGATAGTAGATGACTTCAGGCAAGCAGGGATGGAAGCTTGAGCTAGCGACAGGTTGAAGATTTTTGTGAAGACCTGGGAGAGCAGGCCCGCAGAACCTTCCCGGGAACTCCATCAGGTCCAGCCACTTTCCTGGGGTTTACCCTGCTGAAAATCCGTGTCACGTCCTGTGTCTGCACAGTCAGGGGTTCAGAGCTGGAAGCAGAGTTAGGATGAAGTGATGGGATTTCAGACTGCAGTGATGTGGTCTCGAAGAGTGAGAAGAACGCACCCAGCTCTTCTGCTAGTGCAGCGCTGGAGTGTGCCATGGTGTTGGTCTGTCCCTTGAAGTTTGTCAGGTGCTGTAGTCCCTACTACACCTGGCGAGGGTTGTTGTTGGAGAGGTGGTCCTCTATTTTCCTTTTGTAGTCCAACTTGGCCTTCCTGATCCCTCTCCTCAGGTCGGCTCTGGCGGTTCTGTACAGGTCTTTGTTCCCTGACCTAAAGGCAGTATCGCGGCCTTTAAGGAGCAACCTGACCGCTTTGGTCATCCAGGGTTTTTGGTTGGGAAAGACCCGGATGCTCTTCACTTCCGTGACAGTCCCTATACAGAAGTGAAGAGCATCCATGTATTCCATGATGTATTCCAACACGGCCTCTGTGAATACTGTCAGGTCCTGATGTTCAAAAATACTCCAGTCAGTGTGTAGCAGTCCTGGAGCTGGAGGAGTGCATCCTCGGGCCAAATTGTGACGGTTTTGACGAGTGAGGTTGAGCTCCTTCTGGTGTGTAGGCCGGGGTTAATCTCCAGGATATCAGCTCTGTGTTCATCCAAACAGGCACTGATAAAACACTGAGTAGTTAGGAAAAGGAAAAAGGAAACATTCATATGACACTCACCTCCTTCCCCCTTTTTTACCCTTGTGTGTTGCTTAAACATACAGGGGTGTAAGTCAATTTTCACTATTACCTCTTGCTTGCAACATCTCTGCAGAAAAAACAATGTGTATGAACATTTCCTCTCTACAGGCTCATCGAGCAGACTAAGACGTTGCTATTTCATGTGGGTTTATGTGTTTCCTGTACAGTTTTAAGCACCTTTTCACCTGCAGACAGCATAAACCCACGTGTAAGGACTGGTTTGCTTTTATGTTATTGCTAACCATCCATCCACAGGCCCTGATAAAACACTAAGTAGTTAGGAATATGAAAGATCATAAAATAATTTTTTCTTTCTGTTTATTTAATTATTTTAAAGACATTTTGATAAGAATGACGGTACCGCCATTTAGCTGCAACTAAAGCTGTTTTTGGTAAAGTCCCGCCCCTTTAACTGTCTCAGCCAATCATTCTTGAAGTCTTAATCACATGTCATCAGTCTGACCAATCAGAAGTGGTTAAAGTCCTCACTTCCTTGTCCCGATTTAGCTCGTAAAGTCTCTCAGTTCTAACAAAAGTACCAGCTAAAGCTCATCTTTAGCGGTGTAGCTTTCCACAGAATCCAGTAACAGACCGTGGAAAAAGTCAGACAGTGACTGACCAAACAATGAACTAGGCTGCATATTCAAATCAGGGCTTGTGTGAAATTGAAACTTTCCTTAGTGCTATAAGCTCTTCACGTCTCTTCTCAGCTTCTGACAATATTTTAGGTTAAACCATTAAACCAGTATTTTTAATAGTTAGGAGTATACTCCATCTGATTGGTCAATTTAGGTTTAACTTTTTTTTTTATTTGGTGTGGGACCCATCAATCATAAATCTGAATTAAACCACATAAATGTCATTCCTCAGCAAACGTGACAACTGGCTGTACTGATGTATTTGGGGTTTTTGTGATCAGTCCAGACTAGGAAGGGATGTTCGGCATCCTCCAGCCAATGTCATCATTCTTCAAGGGCCATTTTAATGGCCAGCAATTCCCTATTTCCTACGTCATTCAGGGGGAGGACAGTTTGCGTGAAAAGAAAGCACATGGGTGAAGCTTCTTGTCACCTGTGCGTTGGGAGAGGATTGCCTCCACCCCGGTATCAGAGGCATCAACCTCCACCCCAAACTGTTGGGAAGAATCTGCTTGAGCTAATACTGTGCTGAGGTGAACAGTTCTCAAGGAGGTTGAAGGTGTCCTTGGCTTCCTGGCTCCACCCAGGGTTCTTGGGTAATGTTAGGCTTGTTAGAGGCAGTACAATACTGCTAAAGTTGTACACAAAACATCGATAAAAATTGGGCCTGCTCCATGCTCTTTTAAGCCTTTTATACTGTAGGAAACCATGGACATGTATGTGATACTATATAACCATTGGCACACAAAAGATCACATTTTCTTTTGTATATATTAATTTTCTTTCCAACCCAGATGGTAACATTACTAAAGACACTGCAGCCACGGTTTGTTTGAACTGTTGCCTTCAGCTTTGTGTACAGGATACACACAGCTCATCAGTAGTGATGAATACTTGAATCAGTTAGTTTAAAACGGGCCCAAGACCCCATTTTTTCAGAATAGAGATATTATATGTTCTATGGTCTTCAAGGGAAAAGCTATCTGATTATGTGCGATAAAGTCCCAAGTCTGGTGTAATGTATTGACTATGCTTGACATTTAAAATGCATTAATGCAAATTTCCTGGACTTGGGCGTCTCTTGCATGGGTTTAGCTTTGTCTCATGGATGGCAGCACTAGTTATCCAATATGGCAGCGCCCCTGTTTAATTCAAGAAGGGCCCAAGTCCAGAGACTTTAGTTTGCTAGTCCTCATTAGGGTTGTGCTGATGAACGATACCATCGTCCATCGTGATGGGTCACTGACATCCCGATGGAGAGACTCCATTGTGATGCCACGCCCCCGTCACGCTGCGAGTCACACCATAAGACGCGGTTACATGTGCAAAATATCTTGATAGGGATTATCGGTCGGACTAGAATCCAACTGTGAAGGGGGGTCTAAGGGCAGGGATGCCAGTATAGCTTAGTCAGTTTGTTAGTTTATTTTAGTATTTTCCTATTGACTCTTTGTATTCGTGATCCTTTTGAGTTCATGTTTTACTTCAAAGCCCATCGAGACGACTGTTGTTGTGATTTTGGGCTATACAAATAAAATTGAATTGAATTGAATTGAATTAAAAATTGAATTGAACTGTGTAGATGGGCCCAGAAAAACTCTTTCAGATTATAAAAAACATTCACATGGGTCACACTTTCGGTCGGAATAAATCATTCGCACATGCGCAGTAGTGTTTTTAAAAACTGGAAGCGAAACTTAGTTCCGCCGAGCGGCTAAATACATAGATACGTCAGCTCGGTATTATACAAGATGATCTCCAAAACGTGCTTTTATTAATGTTACGGTTATTATGAAGCGCCTCTTCACTCATCATTTTAATTTTAATCCATGTGGTCAGTGCTTTGTCTGTTGAAAAACGGAGCCGGAAGCCAGGATTAACAGTATGCTAACACGGGCTAACAACATTAGCATGAACATAAAATCCATGCGTGAAACGCTGCAATCTGCATCCTGGCTGCACGTAAATATGTGGGAATAACATCAGCCTTTATTTTGTCGGGACATGACTGGAAACACAAATCCACGTGATTGTTTGAACGCTTTCTTAAGGACTTAGCGGCCTTTCTGCTTCGAAGCTTACACACTGCGTTAGCTAGCGCTCCGAGCTCTGCCCCGTCACACACTTTTACCGGGAGACCCGCTTCTCCTAAATTCCGGTTGCTCTTTCACGTAGAGCTGCAGGACGGATCACAGTCCTAAGTCTCCCACACGTAACAAAGCATCCTTACTTCCCCTAAAACACAAAACTGTAAGTCCGTCTGCTCTGCTAGAGACACGGTCGCTCACTCCACCGGTCTAATCAAACGCAGGACCGGAGCACTTCTTTTCTATTTTGTTTATTTTATTTTTTTAAAGTCACTTCCCCCAGTTTAGACTGGATCATCGCAGATGAGTCATTATTTGGGAAATAAAATAAATAAAGTAATAAAGTAAAATAAGGGATAGCAAATATACAAGAATGAAAAACGAAAAATTAAAAATAGCCCCCCCCCCCCGACGATATCATCGTCCATCCCGATGGTTGACTGCAAACATCGTCAACGGCCAATTTAAGGGACATCGCCCAACCCTAGTCCTCATGTAGCATTGCCACACAAATATAGGATTGTCATTTCGCTGTTGGGATAAAAAACAGTAAATGCTTTCCAAATTAGCCACTAATATTAATGGTCTAGTATGTCATTGTTAAGTTTCCAGGTGAGCACATTATAATAGTTTGATTTGTATTTGGTTTTGGATAATGTTTTTGTGGACTACGAATATGGCGGCCAAGAGACTTCCTGCCAGTGATTTCCGGTTACTCAGGTGTGTCGCTGATGACAGCTAATGTCAGCACAAAAGAGGGGAAGATGGAGCCAAGCAAGGAGGAAGGAGAAACAAACTGGCTGGGGTGATGTTTGACTGCCGCTTGAAGGATGGATTAAAGCAACGGATGGTTCTATGGATTAAAAAAGATGAGGAATATACTGGAACTTTTTGCTGCCCTTCTTAAGGTCTTCCTTCACCAGAATGTCTCACGATTTCCATCACAGCTGATCCGGTAAGAAGTCGTTGACCATCGGATTGCGGACGGAGCGTCACAGGCCCCACTATCTTTGCGACTGCTTTGTCCAGAGGGACAAAAGACGCCAAAGAAACTTTAGAAACTTTAAAGTACTGTGTAAATAAGAAAAAGACTGGGTGCAGTTGGGTGGTGGTTTCTACTAAAGGTGATGTTGTAAATATATGTATATATTTCAATATATCATAATTAGCTGGGAAACCTCATTGTGTTGGAGTTGTTTTGTATAAATGGAGAAAAAGAATCAAGCACATTCAGTTAAAGAAGTATATCCCTGATTAATTTTTTCGTAAATACTCTCATTTAATGCTGAGTGTTACACTCTCAAATGAGAAAAGTGAGGTGCTTCATATGATAGCATTTGTAAGCTATGAACTGGTGCTAAATCTGGGTAAAGTATTAATCATTTGGTGTAGCCTCCCTTTAAGCTATGCAACTAAATTCATTTCCTGGAAAAACAAACCTCTTCGACTTGGGCCCTTATTGAATTCACCGATTCAGGTTCACACACCAAGATCAATGATTCACGGATCGAATCACGATTCTTACTTTTTAAAAAAAATATGTTTGTATGGTTGCTATTTGTCTTTTTACTGAATGAATAAAAATAAAAATTAAATGTATTAAATAACCATCATCTATACTTTAAAACAGCAGCTCAAAATCAACACAAATAAAGAAATAAATTGTCACACTCAAAAGTTTCTCTGTCAACTTCCTGGTTATTAAACAAGACATAAGCATCACTGCTTTTTGGATCATTTTCTCAAAAATAATGAAAATGTTCTCCACAGTTTCTCCATCCTCAAAGTTCCGCTAACTACAGTGAGAGATCCTGTAGATGTGGTTGACCACATGGTGATTCATTGCTAGCAGACCATGTCCATCTGTGAGGAAACCCCCCCTGTACGTTTTCGGCGGGAACTGGATGCTGTGATTCCAAATATGAACTGAAGGAGGCGGGCAGACCGTTCGGCCGGCCAATCCGAGCATGCAGAGGAGGAGTGTAGCGGCCATCTTGCAGTCTGGAGGAGGGGGCTGAATTCCTCAGCTTAAAACACCTGGACTGAAGAATCTCTGTGTCTCTCTCTGAACAGGCTGGCAAGTTAAGACACTGTTAAACTGGTGCTTTGCCATCTCTGTGGAAACTCCTGAGAACGCGGGCGCTCGTTATAATTTTGGGTGTTTTACTATGCTTTAGAAATATTGTTAGGGAAATAAATTTTGTTTATCATTTATCCGAACGAATCCGTGGTTTTCTTGTTTTCAACTTTTTGAACACGCAAAAGAAAATATCTACAAAGCGACTAGATATTTTCTCCTTTATAGTACAGGAAACAATTTACAGGTTGTATGAAGGACTTTTCTGACAACTTTGGCAAAATTTAAAATACGACAAGATCTGTTGAAACGATGTAGCTAACGACACTCTAGCAACAGTTGCTAAGGACTTTTCTGACACCGTAACGAGACGACATGGGGAAACGACAATAATAAAGACAAATGCAAAGTTTTAAGCATAAAGCAAGCATATACATCACACAGCAAATACAAAGTAATAATCAAAGAAGCACGGGCATGCAGAAGATATTGCTTAGTAGTACTGTAGCATTGCCACATATTTAATAGGATGGTTATTTTACTGTGGGGAAAACAGTAAATAAGGTATACCTTCCATATGATAGCCTTTAAGTTAATGGTCCAGTGTTTTGTGTTTGTTTACATGATTGATTTAATGTTTGTGGGTGTTTGGGGAACTGCAGCATGTAAAGCTCATGGACTACAAATATGGTGGTCCCGTCACCTAGGTGACAGTTGATTGGGCTATCACAAAAGGTGTGGAATGATGGGAAAAGGGGACTCGGCAAAAAACACGGGACCGTGAAGGAACCTGGGGGAGAGAGAGGGCATGCCCCGAGCGAGTCAGCGCCAGCCGCAAGAGGAGGATTTCTAGCCGCATAAACCGCAACTTCAGCCCAGCACGTCAACTTTGCTAGCGGATTGTGTATTCTTTTTGTGGGAGTATTCCCGCCTGGGGGGTGAGGCCCCAGACAATCCGGTTTACGGGGACGATCGTGGGTCAACAGAGCCGGTAAGGCGTATGATTTCTAACTTGCGGACGGAACATTCAAAACCCCCTGCTTGTTGAGACTGCTTCCGCAGGTACAGGTGGAAGACGCCAACCGGAGCGGAGGGAAATAAGGAACTTTCAGACTCTGGTGTATGTGTGTGGGGTGGTGAAGGGTTGTTGGACTCTGGTTTATGATAAATATATATTCATATTTGTGAATAAGGCGAATTGAATCTCACTCAGTCTGCCTGGTTTTGGTTCTTTCACATACACTTAAATAATCCACTATAATCAGCATTTAAGAAGGAACTAACGAACCTGTGGGTTGTAAGGCATCCAATTTTGTTTGTAAAGCGTTACAGTACATAGACATGAACCAAGAACTTGTTTAACAGACATAGACAATAGACATAGACAGTGGACGCAAAAACACATTTTCGCAAGGAAGGTGGGACCTTGGACCTTCTGTCCCCTACCCCATCCCTGGTGGGGGGTACCAGGCCCTTGGCAACGGCGGCCGTTTTCCCTGGGTGCTGGCTTCCTGGGCCCGGCGGTCCTCTCTCCACGCTGGAAGGGGGATCCCTGAGCTTTCTGGCAGACCATGAGCCGGGGATCACATCACACCTGGGCCGGGGGTGTCCGTGTCCCTGTGGGGTGGGTTCTGGCCCTTGTCCCTGAGTGCTGGGCCTTGCCAAATTTCCAACTTTGGCCAAGCCTGGTCGGGCCATGTTTACAACACCCTCATGGGCCCCCTTCTCCCCGGGGTGCCCCCCTCCTGGGCGGGGGCGTCTGGCCCCTGCCTTGCTCTTTCCTAGATCAACCGTGGGCCTGGTAGGTGGCGGCGCGGGGTGGGTCTCTTTTTGGGGGTCCTGGCTCAAACCTGGGGTTGGAGCGAGGGGATACCCGGAACTCCTGGGTGGTGATGAGGTGCTCGCCTGGGGCTGTGGACACCCCTCTCAGGTGGAGCCCGGTGTTGGGCCCTCCTGGCGCCACGGGGGGGCTGCTCTCCTGGTTGGGCTGGGGTGGCACTTACCCTCCCCCCATGCCTCCCTGCTACCTGGCTATGGGGGCCTCACGGCGGTCCTGCTGGCCCTGGCCTGGGGGGCGGTTGATTTCTATCTGCTGCCGTTTGGCGTTGGGGGGTTCTGGCTGCCGCTGCGATTGTGTGATTGAATGAAATATTTCACACGAGTTGGTTTAAAGGCATAAGCATGCGTGTGAACAATATCTGTATTGTGTTCATGTTGACATGTGGACATTTTTGCAGCTAACAGGTGTGTTTATAACATTTGAGTGTGTGTGTGGACAGGCCCGGCCCTGCCCCGCCCTTATAGACTTGTATTACATCTGAACCTTACCGTAATGATAAACATCCAGTAACTTGTTGCTTTATGCTGCTTCATGGTTTTACCCCCGCCCCCCTCTCCTATGATCACCCTCCTATCCTCCCTCTCTCTCTAACATCCCTCTCTCTTCTTCCCTCCTTTCCTTTTCCATCCGGTCCAACACCAAAAATGTTCAAATATGATTCAAATGAATAAAGTTTGGCCTGGATTCCAAAAGGGGTTTATTCAGACATTCCTCTGGTTTGTCAGAAGATTAATAACCCCTGTTGTAAAAATAAAATCTGTCCAACACAAGAGGCCTTCAGCTCTCATCGTCTGCCCAGCTGTTGGACAGGACAAGTTAAAAAAAACAACAATTTTTCATTTTTTGGCACAAATGGAACTTCATATTTTTGGTCTACTTCCACACTTCCAGTTATCTTAAAGCCAGCATTCCATCAGAACTGTTGTGGAGGCAGCAATCTGTCTTTTAACATTTTTATTATAACACGTGTCTGTTCTTTTGTCATTTCATCTTTTTCCAGAGCCAGCCCTACACACGAACCGGTTTACAGGGGGAGCCGTGGTCATGCTGGTGTGCTGCCTATACCATGCTGTTCTTAAGACTTTTATACTGTAGTAAACATATGCATGTATATGATAATATAATAATAAATAATAATGGATATGATTTATCTGCACTTCTCCAGACGCTCAAAGCGCTTACAATGTGTGCATTATTCATTCACTCCTCATGTATACTTGGTGATGACAGAGGCATGGCTGCCAGTTGTCGCCTATAGTCCATCTGACCATCACCGGGACATTCACACGCCAGTGGAGCCACACTGGTTGTGTATATATCACCTTTGACAAAGTAAAGAATGAATTTTTCAGTAAATATTAGTTTTTGTCTTTTCCAACCTAGAGGTAAGACGGCTCGGTCTCTGAGGCTCCTCCTTACACTCCTTATGGGTGCCGCCCATTTCATGACATCAACCTAGAGACGGCCTGTCTGCATTTCTCCCACGAAAACAGACAATATCCAACCTTGCATATTGTGCATATAAAATGAAAGTGTTTTTGCCATTCACCACTGGCTCCGTGGAGAAAGTGGGTGTGTCTGTTAGCCTGGGGGCGGAGCTGGTAGAACAGACTCTTCCTGGAAGGGGCTGTTCTCACTGGTGTATGTCAGTTCATGAGAACCTCTTGTTTTGTGGATTGGGAGGGGCTGGTACTCAGAGTGCAGGTTTTTAGAGGAATACTGAGAAATTAAAACTAAATGCTCAAAAATTGATTTTGTTTGCTATAAGCCCTTCAAGCCACTTTAAGGGTCATCATGAAAGTGGAATGTAATGTCATGTGTGTGGTAAATGTATCATGAAGTATTCATAAGACTGATGTATGACATACGGATGATGCTGTCATGTGTTATACTACACTTTAGTTGTTAATAATGTATGAGTAGACCACTGGTCCCCTACTGACCATGTGCACCCATGGGGTCTGCAAATTATATCAAAGTGCTTTAGGAAGCCCAAAAAAACTAAGCCAATTGTGTCGCTGTTTTCCCTAATTTTTAATTGTCAGGCTGCACAGAAGGAGCATGTTCTTATCAGTGAACAGCGCTAACAGGTCCCTCACCCAGTGCACAGAATTTAAAGGTTGAAAAAGGAAACATCCATATGACACTCACCTCCTTCCCCATTTTTTACCATTGTGTGTTGTTTAAACATACAGGGGTGTTAGTGAGGTTTCACTATTACCTCTTGCTTCCAAGATCTCTGCAGAAAAAACAACGTGTATGAACATTTCCTCTCTACGGGCTCATCGAGCAGACTAAGACGTTGCTATTTCATGTGGTTTTATGAGATTACTGTAGAGTTTTTAATTTTTTCTTATATCTAAACATATGTTTATTAAAGATTTTGTCATAGAACAACATACATTTGAACAACAACTGAAAGGAAAAACAAACAAACAAACAAACAGAAAAAAAACCCCCAGACACACAAAAAAACCAGGGCAAGAAATGAGAGATTAGAAAGGAAACTTAATATTACACTCCAATTTCAGAAAATCCTTTCAAGCAATAAAAAAAAATAAAAAGTGGCACAATTAAATCTGTTGTGGGCGGGTTGTAACTTTTTTATACTTGGTCAAATGATCCAAAAAGGGCTGCCACACATCGAAAAATACATATTGAATCCTTTCCATGAGCAGAACACTGGTGAGTTCAGAAAGCCACATCTTAATCACCATTCCATAAACAATTGATTTTTGGTCAGAGGAATTGGCACAGAATGGATGAACTATCCCAACAGAACTATTTTGGGATCAGATACCAAGGTGTGCTTGTATAAATCTGAAAAGCAGCAAAAAATCTCCTGCCAGAAGTGGTGCAATTTAGGGCAGGTCCAGAACATGTTGGTCAAAGAGCCCTCCGCAGATTTGCAGTGGTTGCATATGGGAGAAATGGTAGGAAAACATTTGTGTAATTTAACCTTTGAGTAATGGAGCCTGTGCAAGACTTTAAATTGAATTAATTGAAGTCTTATGGAACAAGAGTGGATATTTTGCAGGCTCTTCTCTCAATGGCTACCCCCAATCTGTAGTCCCAGTTCTTCCTCCCAAGCATTTTTCAAAAACAATGTATTACACCCCAGTTTTGCAGAAAAAATCTTTACTTTCCTAGAAATTAGATTTTTAGAGTCAGTTGGGCTCAAAAGAAGTTTATAAATGTCCTCATCATCTCAGAGGGATTTAAAACTAGGAATATTTTGTTGAACATAATTACTAATCTGTAAATATAGAAAAAGTATTAAAAAAAAAGTAATCTAGCCACAGGGGTTGCAAGCCAGTTACTTCTGTGCTGGTCCCAAGCCTGGATAAATAGAGAGGGTTGCGTCAGGAAGGGCATCCGGCGTAAAAATTGCCAAAATAACCATGCGAAACATCAACAACACTTTAGACATACCGGATCGGTCGAGGCCCGGGTCAACAACGATTTCCACCGATGCTGTTAACCTACAGGGTGTCGGTGGAAATTTGACTACTGTTGGTCGAAGAAAGAGGGGAGGCAGAAGGGTCTGTGGCCAGAGAGAGAAGGGAAAAGGCAGGAACATAGGTTTGAGAATAGGGACTCTGGGGAGTGTGGAAAAGAGGTGAAGAGGCGAGGGCAGGCAGGTTGGAGCGGGTGGAGGAAAGTGTCAGGAGTGTTGTGTGACAGAAGAGTGTCAGCAAGACTCAAAGGAAAGTTGTACAAGACGGTGGTGAGACCAGCTCTGCTTTATGGGTTAGAGACGGTAGCAGTGAGACAGAGACAAGAGGCTGAAATGGAGGTAGCGGAGATGAAGATGTTGAGGTTCTCCTTAGGAGTGACCAGGTTAGACAAGATAAGGAACGAGTACATCAGAAGGACGGCTCATGTTGCCTGTGTTAGCGACAAAGTCAGAGAAGCCAGACTGAGATGGTTTGGACATGTTCAGAGGAGGGATAGTGGATATATTGGTAGAAGGATGTTGGAGATGGAGCTGCCTGGCAGGAGGGCAAGAGGACGGCCAAAGAGGAGATATATGGATGTCTTAACAGAGGACATGAAGTTGGCTAATGTTAGGGTAGAAGATGTCCATGATAGAGTGAGGTGGAAAAGGATGATTCGCTGTGGCGACCCCTGATTGGAAAAGCCGAAAGAGAAAGAAGAAGAAATATAAAAAAAATGTGTTGTAGGGAGAGAAAACATATCTTTTAGTTGAGTAAATGATGCAAATTTTCGATTTATATACAGATACTCAAGAGTAACAATTCCCTTCTGCCGCCATATTTCAAACGATGAATCTAGAAAAGAGGGAGGGAAAGCATGATTCTGGCATACAGGAGAATGAATAGAAATAGTTGGTAGAGTGTGCTGGTGGTCACTGTTTACATCCCTCTGTCGGCTGGCTGATGCTGCTGTCGTCCCAGCTGCAGACACACCCACAGGCCCTGATCCTCATTTCTGGAGACTTCAACCATGCATGCACCCCCCTCTCCGTCACCCCGTCCAACTTCACCCAGTATGTGAACTGTCATACGAGGGACAGGAAAACTCTGGACCTTTTATATGCTAATGTCAAGAATGCATATACTTCTGCCCCCCTCCCCCCTTTAGGACGCTCTGACCACAACCTGGTCCATCTCTCCTCTGCTTACACTCCAGTGGTGAAACAGCAGAGACCACAGGTTAAGACTGTGAAGATCTGGACTGAGGAGGTAACAGAGCGACTAAGGGACTGTTTTAACACCACAGACTGGGACGTTCTCTGCAGTCCACACGGGGAGGACATTGACAGTCTTACTGACTGCATCACGGACTATGTCAATTTTTGTGTGGAAAACACAGTGCAAACAAAATCAGTGAAGTGTTTTTCCAACAATAAGCCCTGGGTCACTGCTGAGCTGAAGACCCTCCTAAATGAGAAGAAGAGGGCTTTTCTCTCTGGGGACAAGGAGGAGCTACAGAGTACAGAGGGACCTGAAATACAACATCAGGAAGTGCAAGGACTGCTACAGGAAGAAGCTGGAGCAGCGCCTGGAACAGAACAACATCCGTGATGTGTGGAGACGTCTGAAACACATCTCAGGCCACGGTGAGGCTGGAAATGGTCGCCAGGTGACCAAGTCTGGGCAAATGAACTGAACCTGTTCTTCAACAGATTTGATTCTGCCCAGCCCCCCATCTCCATCCACACGGCCCCCTCTTCACACCTTTCCAGCTCAGACGTCTCCTCCCAGCTCCAGCTGTTACCAGCTCAGCACCAAGCAGTCCTCTCTCCCCTTCTTCCAACAGGAGCAAAAGGACCCCCCAACGACTCACAGCACCAGACCAGCCACCGCCCACCCACCCTCCAACCCCCCTCTGCCTCACCCTGAATCAGGTTAGGAAGGAGTTAAGGAGAACAAAGGCCAGGAAGGCTACAGGTCCTGACAACATCACCTCCAGGCTCCTCAGGGAGTGTCCAGACCAGCTCTGTGTGGTGATGCTGTTCATATTTAATATGAGCCTCAGACTGGAGAAGGTACCAGTCCTCTGGAGGACTTCTTGCCTGGTTCCGGTTCCAAAGGTACCCCGTCCTACGGAACCGAACCACTTCAGACCTGTCGCCTTGACCTCCCACCTGATGAAGGCCATGGAGAGGATCATCCTCAGCCATCTCTGCACCCAGGTGAGCTCAGCACTGGACCCGCTGCAGTTTGCATATCGACCAGGCATCGGGGTGGATGACGCCATCATCTACCTGCAGCATCGGGCCCTGTCTCACCTGGAGGCCCCTGGGAGCCCTGTGAGAGTCATGTTTTTTTATTTCTCCAGTGCTTTCAACACCATCCAGCCATCACTGTTGAGGAGGAAGTTGGAGGTTGCAGGTGGGGACCAACATCTGGCTGCTTGGACCATCAACTACCTCACAGACAGACCACAGTTTGTGAGGCTGCGTGACTGTGTGTCTGATGTGGTGGTCTGCAGCACGGGGGCTCCTCAAGGGACTGTGCTCTCCCCATTCCTGTTCATCCTGTACACATCAGACTTCACCTACAACTCCCACCACTGTCATCTGCAGAAGTTCTCAGATGAGAGTGCCATTGTGGGCTGTGTATCAGGGGGGGACGAGCAGGAGTACAGGGGGGTCATTTCTGACTTTGTTGGCTGGTGTGAAGTTAACCACCTGCTGCTTAACACCAGCAAGACAAAGGAGCTGGTCCTGGACTTCAGGAGGTCTCCTACACCACAGTCACCGGTGAACATCCAGGGTTCAGACATTGAGGTCGTGGACACATTTAAATATCTGGGTGTTCACCTGAACAACAGACTGGACTGGTCCAACAACACAGATGCTCTGTACAGGAGGGGCCAGAGTCGCCTGCACCTGCTGAGGAGACTGAGGTCTTTTGGCGTGTGCAGACAGCTGCTGAGGAGCTTTTATGACACTGTGGGGGCCTCAGTGGTCCTTTATGGAGTTGTGCGCTGGGCGGGGAGCAGTACAGGCAGAGACATGAAGAGGCTCAACAAACTGGTTAAGAAGGCCGGCTCTGTCCTGGGCTGCACACTGGAGTCCATCGAGGAGGTGGAGGACAGGAGGGTGTTAGCTAAGCTAACATCCATCATGGATAACCCCTCCCACCCCTGCACCAAACTGTAGAGGCGCTGACCAGCTCCTTCAGCACCAGACTGTTGTACCCACAGTGCAAGAAGGAGCTACTGCAGGTCATCCCCCCCCCCCCCCCCCCCCCACAGCCATCAGACTATAACACTGTGTTACAGTGACACTCCACGGTCCCAGGGTGTATTTTTCATTCACTCATTTATTTATTTTCTTTTGTTGTAGTTGTTGTTTTTCAATTTTAAATGGTTTTTGTTCCTGAACAGTTGTTTGTTTTTGGTGTGAACTTCATTACTTATTTCTGTATTTTGAGAAAAAAAAAAAAAATTGTAATGTTTTTTTACAGTTCACATACAGACCGCATGTTTTTTTTTACACTTTTGCAGCTGTATTTATTCAATATTTAATATTTATTTATTTCTTTATTTAATAAGAATCTACGGAGCCCCTAAAGGCCATTGATGAAAAAAAAAAATAGAGGAAAAAAAATGTTTTTTGAGTAAAAAAAAATTTTTTTTTGAGTAAAAAAAAAATTTTTTTTTAACCAAAAAAAAAATTTTTTTTTGAGTAAAAAATTTTTTTTTTAAGTTAAAAAAAAAAAACCTAACTGGTGCGCACCAGTTAGTTTCAGGTGCGCACCAGTTAGTTTCAGGTGCGCACCAGTTAGTTTCAGGTGCGCACCAGTTAGTTTCAGGTGCGCACCAGTTAGTTTCAGGTGCGCACCAGTTAGTTTCAGGTGCGCACCAGTTAGTATCAGGTGCGCACCAGTTAGTTTCAGGTGCGCACCAGTTAGTTTCAGGTGCGCACCAGTTAGTTTCAGGTGCGCACCAGTTAGTATCAGAAGATATCAGATGGTTGACGTGCTTGCTTCTTGTGCACCAAGTAGCTACAGTTTTCTTGAGAATGGCTGAAGTTGAGGATATGGAGCTTGTAAACTTTCTGAAAACACGAAATATTACTGACAATGTCATCAAAAAGATTGTGGAAGACAAGGTAAGCTACATTACTGCTGTTAATATTTGCAATATTATAATTTCAGATCCTCACGTGTCTTTCTTGCACATGCTGTGTGCTTACCATTTTTTTATTGTGTGTGTTTGTGTGTGTGTCGGGGGGGGGGGGGGGTTGTTTTAGATCGACATTAATGTGATAAACGTCATGACTGACCAGGATTTAACCAAATATATAAAAAGATATGGAGACCGGCTAGCTATTAAAGCGTTCTGTCAGCAAAGGAGCGCCGCGCTGGAAAGGCCAGGATCAAAGTCATCGCTCATGCAGCGAGTAAGAGACAAAATTCAGGGAAACCGAAACCGAAACCAAACCTGCACTGGGAATATGGCAGGCCGTCATGCTGGAAACAAGCATGCAACAAAGGACACTCGGCGGATTGAAATGGGATGGCTACATTTTTCTGACGGCAATTATCATCAGGTCCGAACAAGGCATGGAGGCGGAACTCGTCATTTGAATGTCCAGAAGACGGTCACTATGGAGGAGCTGCTGGACACAGGAAAGAACTTGTTTTTCTTAAACGGACACTCTTCCAAAGGCGAAGTGGGTGACTTCGAGTTTGACGTTCGTGATTTCAGCCACAAGATAGTTCCACTTGGATGCACAGTAAATGAGTTATATGAGCAGACCAAAATAAAAATGCTGCGAATTTATTTGTGCACTCGAGAAAAGGAAAAAGAGGATTCTCCCACAGATGTCATTCTTTCGGACACATCTTCGGATTTCGAACCTTCTGAGGACAGATCCACAAAGGTATATTTAAATTATATTGTTGTGAATTATTAATCAGATATATCAAGAGTGTAGAGTACTAATGGTTTACATGCAAACTATTGCACAGACTTGACAGATATTTAAGCAGTGTTGAGATATTTTGTTCGTTGTCCTTCTCACTACGACGCGGAAGTTGGCTTGCGATTCGCGAGAGCACTAAACTTGAACAGTCCACTACATTTTTCACGCTAAGATCTCATAGAATCCAGGTTTGAGTCCAGGGCCTATGGTTTTTGATCAGGTTCTTTGCGATCTTGGTGTGAAAAATGCAGCAGAATGTTCCTTCATTAGTCCTCTCACGAATCAGAAGCTGCGAATCGTAAGCCAACTTCAGCGGCGTTTTCTCACTTAGAAGAAATGTTAGTTTATTTAAAAATTGGAAGCCTTATTTTAGATAACTAGAGAATTCTCCGCACACTTAAAATAAACGTGTTGCTCATCCCGCAATCTTTATTGACAATGTCATGATTCATGAACGACAAAACATCCTCTATAAATTACATCAACGTGAAACAGCAGCTCTGCCTGCGCCTTAGTGTTCATAAAATACTCAACTCAAACTCAACTCAACTTTATTTATAAAGCACTTTAAACAGAACAAAGTTCACCAAAGTGCTGAACAACACAAAAATTAATAAAAGCACATGACAATATAAAGCAAAAAACATAAAATCGGTCCTGATTCCAACTCAGTTAAAAGCCAAAGTGAAAAAATATGTTTTAAGAGCAGATTTAAAAATACCGAGTGAGTCTATCTGTCTGAAGTACAGGGGCAATTCGTTCCAGATTTTAGGTCCAAAGACTGAGAAGGCTCGGTCCCCCTTTCAGTTTTCTCCTGCAGACAACCAGCTATGTCTGATTTGTTGACCTAAGGGAGCGGGGGGGGGGTTACAACTGAATCAGGTCAGACAGATATTTTGGAGCAAGTTCATGGAGACATTTAAAAACAAATAGGAGAATTTTACAATCAGTGCGTAAGCGAACTGGGAGCCAATGAAGAGATGCTAAAATGGGAGTAATATGTTCTTGTTTCCACGTACCAGTTAGAAGACGGGCAGCAGCATTTTGGACTATCTGCAGTCGAGCAAGTAATTTCTGGGAAAGCCCAACATAGAGAGCATTACAGTAGTCCAAACGTGTTGAAATAAAAGCATGGATTAAAATCTCAAAGTCATGGCGAGAGAGGAGAGGTTTAACCTTGTCTCAGGTGAAAAAAAAAAACTGGATTTCACCACTGAGTTGATATGAGCATTAAAAGTTAAATTGCTATCCAGTTTCACACCTAGACTTGTTGCTGTCTGTTTTAGGTGATCATTTAAAACGCCTAAGTCGACATGTGCCTTAGAGACGTCACTTGGACCAAATAGCAGAACCTCTGTTACATACGTTCCTGGACAACAACTACAACTGTTACAACATTCAATGTGTTTTCAAAACAAAGTTGCTATATGCTACAAATATGCATGGGGTGGCCACCATATTTTTGAGGGTGGCACTGGCCACCACATGGGGAGTCTCAACTTGATGCCACATTATTTTCACTTATAAAACATATTAGCACCGTCAGAATAATTCTAAATCAAGCTAAAACAGTCTTAGCTGAGACGCACACCATATAAAACATGTTGAACAATTTTAACATGAATCAAAAGTCCATAACATTTTGTTTTTCTTTTATAGAACAGAAGAAAGCAGATAAAAGCTGCAAGAAGCCACATCATCAGAAAATCCGCCAAGAAGACTGAAAGAGGCAATCAGTTGGATCCCCAATCATCAGATTCTGATACATCACCCAGTGTCTTCACAAAGGAAAACCATGCACTAGTAAGCTCCAACACATATTGATGTAATTTTATCAACTCAGTCTGTAATTTATATTGTATATTTCATTTGTGTTTTCGTAAGGTGTAGCTTCAACCTAAAAAAAAAAAAACCCACAAAGTATAAAAGTACAAGCTAGAGGCTTTTATAGCAAATAATGTACATGTGTTTACAAATATGAATCACATTTGTACAAGGGCATAAATGCATTCCATGAAAATGGAAAAAATAAATACAAATGTTGTGGCTTTTATAATTTTAAATTTAAGTTTTAATTTATTTTCCTTTATTGATTTAATACATTTGCCTTATTATGAGTTCAGTCATTAGTAGTTGATTTGCAAAGAGACCGCTTAACGTGGGTGGAGTCAGGTTTTTATTCTGATGCTTTAGTCCAACATATGCATCAAAAGCTATTTAACAAAAAAAACATTTGTAGTGACGTGTAGTTTGCATGATGACATGGGTCAAACAAGTGCTAAAGAGAGAATTCAAATTCATCATTATCATTTAGCTCAACAAAAATGCCTTCAGAACCTCATGATCCATGATTTGGACCAGACCTGAAGATGTTGTACAATCTCTCCCTAGATGGGAACAAATAAGCTATACATATCAATTTTAAAACAGTTTCTCGTTGACAGTTTGTTGAGAAACTAATTTGCTATTTTTTTCCTAGTTTTTACATAGGAAAATGTCTTGAGTTTTAACTACATTAAAGTTTCATGGTATTTGGTAAATGCTTTGAGCTGAATGCTCCCTACAATGATGTAATAGGATTGAAAATGTCTGTCTATGTATGTCTACATCAGGGGTCGGCAACCTTTACCACTCAAAGAGCCATTTGGATCAGTTTCCCACAGAAATTAAAACACAGGGAGCCACAACATCCTTTTGGATAACCTTAGATAACCTTGGATAAACTAAGACTTTGTTTCCTTAGACCTCTTTTCATTACTCACACTGGTAAAGTTGTTCAAAGCAAACAAATCTGCCCAGGGGCCATTAAACTGACTGTTTTCTTCAGGAACTTCAATTTTTCTCAAAGTTCTCCATCGTTGTCCTTACTGGGTCGGAACATTGTTGCGATTACACGCCAGCGGGAGTTGTGGTGGTGACGCAGGTCATTAGTCACATAGAAAGGTACTTAGAAAATGTCTATATTTATAGATTTTTTTTTAAACCTAATACTCAGCCCATTAGTTCTTTGTTCTGTTTTTTTAAAATTATTTTTATGAATCTTCCCGCTTACTGCTTGCTGACCGTAGCCGTCAGCACGGAGAAGCTGCTCCAAAGACGAGAGGCTCACCTGGTTCCGACCTGCTCAAAAACATACAACAGCTGGTCGACAGATGACCTGGAGAGGTTGTGCATGATGATGTTTTTATTCACTTGTCATTCAACATGCACTGTCTTTTTAGCAGAACATTCCATCCCATAACAGTCTTTGGTCTGCATTCAAAGCCGTAGACACGCCCCCCCATGCTACTTTCTTCCTCCTGCCCGCTCGCACATGCCAGTGGTGTTAAAGGCACCACGACAATCTTAGAACATTATAGTTATTTTACGAAACCACAGAGAAATACAGGGATGAAAGAGCCGCATGTGGCTCCGGAGCCGCAGGTTGCCGACCCCTTGTCTACATGAACATCCTACTTTAGACTAAGTGGGATGTTTATGGAAATAAATGTATGTCCGCAAACAAAGATGACAGTGTAATTGTAATATTATTATCAACAGGGAGGAGAATCAAGTAAGCAGTCAAGACCCCACTCTGAGCTGCACTACATAGAGATTCTCCATTCACCTCCTCCAGATGATGGGAATATTTTACATATACCCACAAGCAACCCTGAAGTTGAAGATGACTGCCTAATCCTAGCTTTTCATGAAGAGGCAGAACAGTTAGTCGGTGAGCCCAATCCTCATCTTGCCCAGGCTATTAATGCATCTTTCGAAGACTTTGAAATACAGTTTGGACCTCACTCTGGCGATGATGGAGCGAGCCTTGACTCCACTCTTCCCTGGAATCCAGATACTCACGACACAAATCAGGTAAGAAATGCTCTTTCTATTCATTAGAAATAGTTTTTAATAACTTGTCATCTTTTTTTTTAAACTAATTGTACACATATTTTCAACTATAATCTGTAGACTAATATCTTCAAATTTGTTATGGACTACTAAAAAAATTAATTACATTTATGATTAGATTTTTAATAACTCATTCTTTTTTTTTCACAATTTGGAAGCATTCAGTGTCGAGTGAAGGATCTGCATCATCAAACATTGATCAAGTCTTCCGCTGTGTTACAATTAGGCGTATCAATGTAGTTCAGGATCTCATAGATGTCTTTATGGACCCAGAAGTCCTTAATACAAAGCTAAAGATGGATTTGAACAATGAAAAAGGTTTTGATAGTGACGGTGTATCCAGAGAAGTCTACTCTGCTTTCTGGGAGCTTTTCTTAGAACAATGTGAGGGGGAGGAGGAACGAGTTCCCAGACTTCGACCAGAGTTTACCCAAGAGCACTGGGAAGCTGTTGGAAGAGTTTGGTTGAAAGGATATTTGGACCACGGAATCATACCAATACAACTGTCACCAGCTTTTGTTCTTGCTTCTTGTCAAGGAGTCAGTTCAGTAGATGAGGAACTCTTGATGATGTCCTTTAATAAATTTATTTCAGGGCCTGAGCGAATGGCAGTTGAGAAAGCTCTCCAAAACAACATGGATGACACTGTTGAAGAAGACCTGCTGGATCTTTTTTCTAGAATGGGCTCACACTGTCTTCCCTCAAGAGACCATTTACAGACCTCTCTTTTAACAATGGCACATAAAGTTCTGCTTCAAGAGCCAAAGTTTATAATAGATTGTTTCCACTCCATCATCCACAATGTGGTTCCATCTCTGACTGAAAAAGACATCATGAACCTTGAACTGGTCATGAACCATCATGAACTGGTGCGCACCAGTTAGTTTTTTGTTTTTTTTTTACTTAAAAAAAAAAATTTTTTTTACTTAAAAAAAAAAATTTTTTTTTACTCAAAAAAAAAAAATTTTTCCTCCATTTTTTTTTTCATCCATGGCCCTTTAGGGGCTCCGTAAGAATCTCATTTTTGATAATAATTTTTCATTATAATTTAGTAATATTTTTAATTTTTTAATATGAATGACATTTTTTATGTCCTTTTTGATGTTATATTATATAGATTATTTCTGAATGTCATTTTTGCTACCACAGATAAATAAAAATTTCCCCATTGTGGGATTAATAAAGTCATCTATCTATCTATCTATCTATCTATCTATCTATCTATCTATCTATCTATCTATCTAGAGCAGTGTTTTTCAACCTTTTCTGAGCCACGGCACACTTTAACCTTAAAAAAAATCCTGCGGCACACCAGCATTCCCCAAAAAAAAAACAAAAAAAAAAAGGGAGAAACTCATAGTCAGCCCCTTCACAATCTCACGTGCATTTTGAGATGATTGTGGCAGAAAAAGCTGAAAGCTGCAGCTGTTTTTTTCTAAAAGATGTAATAAAAGTTAAGTTAGAAATTTTTGAGTTTGAGGTGTGTTCGTTGGTTATAAGACGTTTCACAACAGATCTCCTTGTGCGCGTTCGCTTTACCCCAATGCATCATGGGAGATGTAGTGCATAAAACGGCCGGAGATCGCTTTTCAGAGCTTGATGGTTTTGTTCACTTGTTCCACGGTCTGATACCGGATTCTGTGGAAAGCTACACCGCTAAAGACGAGCTTTAGCTGGTATTTCTGTTAGAACTGAGAGACTTTATGAGCAGAATCAGAACAAGGAAGTGAAGACTTTAACCACTTCTGATTGGTCAAACTGATGACATGTGATTAAGCCCCCCAAGAATGATTGGTGGAGACAGTTAAAGGGGCGGGACTTTTCCTAAATACAGCCGAAGCTGCAGCTAAATCGCGGTACAATCATTCTGATCAAAATGTATTTAATAAAATAAAATAAACACAAAGAAAAAAGTATTTAACAATCTTTCATATTCCTAACTCCTCAGTGTTTTATCAGGGCCTGTTTGGATGAACACAGAGCTGAAATCCAGGAGATGAGAAATGTTTTTAGATCAGTTAATGAGGGCAATTCCCCACGGCACACTAGTTGAAAAACACTGATCTTGAGCACAGGTCTTTTTAATTTGATTAAAAATGTTAATACTATTTGAAACTATAAAATTATTCCCATTAGCTTTGGGATTAGGAGCAGAAAAGAGAAGTGCAGGAAGCGAACTATGGTTAAGACTGCTGCTTTCTATTGCTACCCAGGGTGGAGTTTCAACAGTTAAATTATTCTTATACCCATCCTGCCAGTAAGCAAGAGCCCTGACATTCGCAGCCCAATAATAGTGCTGAAAATTAGGGAGGCCAAGGCCCCCTTTCAACTTGGGCTTGCGTAAATGGGTTTTGGAAATTCTGTGAACTTTATAACCCCAGGTAAAAGGCAAGATTATACTGTCTAATGATTTTTAAAAAATTCTTATTTGGAAAAACAGGCAAATTCTGAAAGAGGTATAAAAATTGTGGAAGAGAAACCATTTTCATAGCATTTATGCGACCCATAATGGAGATAGGCAGACCCCTCTATCTTTCAGTGTCCATTTTTATTTTCTCTGCTAATTGTAAAAAATTCAATTAAGGTATAAGGTTGGCTTTTCTTGGCAGAAAAACACCAAGATATTTTAATGTGTCTGTAATTTTAAAAGCTAAATTATGCAAGAAGTCAGGGCTGAGGTTTTTTTTAGGATTACTAAAGTTGATCCTAATCTTAATCTTAAATCTTTCATCAACTTTACTTAAAAAAATTTTTCTGCTGTGCTTTTGAATGCACCCACCACTAAATCTTTTACCACTAAGGTCGTTTAATCTCATTCAAAAAATGGGTTTATGTAAATCCTTCCTTTTTTTTCCGTCAAGAGTTATAAATTGACTTTTCTGAAAATTAATTGTATAGCCAGAGATATACCCAAAAGACTGGTCCGCTAGCTGAGTAAATGGCGTATACTTGTATAGCGCTTTTCTACCTACAAGGCCCAAAGCGCTTTACAGTCACAGACCCATTCACCCAGTCATATTCACACATTCACACACTGGTGGCGACTCCGCTGCCAAACACAGGCGCCTGCCTGCCACCAGAGGCAAGGTGGGGTTTGGTGTCTTGCCCAAGGACACTTTGACTCATGGGCGTGGAAGGCGGAAATTGAACCTGCAATATTACGATCATGGGTCGACCGCCCTACCGCTGCGCCACGGCCACCCACACATAGTAAGTCATAGGCTAGGTCGGCGTGGTCGGCTAGCTCAGGCGGGTTAGTGTCCACTCCTGGAGATTTTAATGACTTCTTCCCTTTTTCGGTTTATGTTTTGTCATTTTAACAAAGAAAATAGAAAGCTCACCACTGCGGCTGTAAAAATTTAGTCAAAAAAATCAGAAATCACAAAAATGTTTGGAGAGAGTGGAGAGCTCGGTGAAAGCACAACTACTCCATAGGCGTTCCAAAGAAGCCTCTCCTTTGCAGTTTTAACCACCTTTTCACCTGCAGACAGCATAAACCCACGTGTAAGGACTGGTTTGGTTTTATGTTATTGCTCACTTTGTCCTTTATCTGGTTTCTCCAGGTGATCCCTGGAGCAGTCACAGCTGCCTGCACTAAGTGAATCCACCCTGACTGCATTTAAGGAAGTCTCCCTGAGCCTCTAGTGTTGGCTCGTTTTGTGTGGTCTCCAGTCTTCTGAGTTTGTATTTTCTAGTAAATCCATCCTTGGGCCCTTGCTTCAATGTGCTTGTGGTTCTTCCCTGCATCTGGGTTTCCTCCTTCTTGCCTAACTGTGACAGCTGTTCCTTTGATAGATTCAATCCTGATCCTATCCATCTCATCACTCTCAAAGAGAACTTCTACATCTTAAGCTCTGGTACCTCCATCTGTGCCTCTTGTCTCTTATGCTGCATTACCACTGAAAACAATTTGTGGGTGAAATTCGCCTCTCTTTCATCACACCTCAAATTAGTTGCTTGACTCTTGTCCAAAAATGTGTTCATAAACAAGACATGTGTTGGGGGAGGGGTGGGCTACCACCAAATGTCTTTAGCCTGCTTGCTACATGAAAGCATTGACTATACAATGCATGGAAGACACGCATGGTGTTGACATATCAGGCTTATTTATTTAGAGAAGCTTTCAATGCTACTTCTGTCTCTCTGTGACCCAGTTTGACGACTTGCTGTCCCGCATTAGTTTGAGGACCCAGGAGGGAAAAGATAAGAATAAAATTAGAGGATCTTTTTGTTGTTGTCTCAATGCAAAAAGAAAAATAATCATAAAGTTCAGGAGGAAAACTCTTAGCTTCTCCTCTGTGTTGGTTCTGGACTCCACCCACTGATTACGTCACTGAACACATCACAGGCCAAAGTGGAGTTCCTGATTGGTTGACGTGACATGTCTTCTGGATGTGATCAGGCGACCAAATCGCATTGCGACTCCCTGCGTTCAGATTGTGACTTGGGACCTCAGATTGCATCTGTAGATTGATTTAAGATTGAAACTGGATGGCCCTGATGTGTGAGTTGTGTTCAGCGTGAACGCAGCATCAGAGCCACTGTCTCTAAACCAACAACAAAGCTACTTCCACCACAGTCTCCTGCACCTTGTTATTTGGTCTTGTTTTAAAGACATGCAAGGAGCTTCAAGCAAAACCATTTATGGAAGCTTAACAAAAAGAACTTTAAACATTTTCTGATTATTGTAGTAAAGGAAACTTGAGGACAAAGTTTGTTTTTTTACTGTTGGTTTTAGAAATTTACAAGAAATTTTATTTTAATACATTTTCCCATTTTCAGAACAGATTTGCAAAACAGATATATGTTTCATGATTTTGGAGGATAAGCAATACAATGTGAAAAATATTTAAATAAAAAAGTTGTAATCCCTTTAACAACAAAGTGCTCCCAGAAAAATATTTGATTAGAATCTTTTATGTTTATTGAATGAAAAAAACGTTTGAATTTCTCTGTAATTTGCAGTCATCTTTGTCTTTTACCATATTTTTTTTATTTTTTTTGTCATCCATCTGTTTTCTGCTCATCTGGGGTCAGGTCATGGGGGAGGCAGTCTAAAAAAACATTTTTTTATTTCTAAAACGTCTGTTTAATCAGGATCACAGATTACAAGAATAAAAACAACCAGTCACATAAAAAAACAGCATAACATAGTTCACCATTAGACAAAAGCACCAGATTTTTAAAACAGGACAAATGGTTTGACCGTCTAAAGAAGGAGCCTGGAACAGACATTAGAGCACCAGATAAAAACTGCATCAACAAAAGGTTCACCTGCTATTTTACACTTCCTGCTTATTTGAACTGCAGGTTCAGCCTCACCAACAGAAAACATCTTCTTGTACCATGACCCACATATAAAACAATAAATGGAAAAAAACACATTAAAAAGAGAAAATAAAGACGTTAAAAGACTGTTGAGGCCTAAAAGCCTCTCACACTCACTAAAAACATGAAAAATCGTCTCCCTCTGATCTGATAGGCAGCAGTCAGAGACAGTGGGGTTAAAAACAGAGACAGTAGAGTCTGAAGCAACAGCACCATGGAAGATCCACCATTGGAGGTCTCTGGTTCTCTTCCATATTGCATGACAACACTCAGATTGAGGTCTCCCCCTCATCCACACAAATAGCGGGGGAAGCATCCACCACCTCATCGACCCACCACTCCCAACCGGACCCCCCCCCCTGTAACCTGACTCACCTGTCCCTCCACCTGACCTTCTCCACTCACACCCTCCCCACTCCCCACGCTCTCACCAGACTTTCCCCCCGGCTGAGCCCCTCCCTCCACGGGCAAGCCACCAGGTCCTCCAAAGTGTGGATTTCCTTGTTCACTTCCTCCAGCTTCTTCATAGAAATCTTGACTCTTTCTCAGACAAACTAGTTCCTCCCCAACGTCTTGGGGCCTCTGACTGGGCGGACCGGTTCTCTTTTCTGTCTGTGGATTCTTTGGTGTAAAACTTTCTGTCGTTTTTTGACATTTAAAAATGAACTTCGGGTCTGAAATGTCTTTCCATATCTGAGAAACTCCATCCTCACTTCTATTGTTCTGTGGAAGTTCATGATTCCTGATAACTTCAATCTTTGGCCTTAACATCTCTTTTGCTTTTTCCTTAGCAATTTCTTTTAATTCTTCTTCAATATAGAGGCTGAGTTCCTCTGACAGAATCTTTGTGTACTTTGCTTCATAGTAGGGACGTCGGTACTGATGGCAACTTGATCTTAATTGTGTTCTAAATGATTCAGCAAAGATCCAAATAAGAAGGAGACAGAAGCAGACACCAAGGCAAATGTCCTGAAAAAGAAATAAAAGTTAGGGTTAAAAAGAAGCACACATCCTCAGTAATGAACTTTAGGGTCATGGGGGGTCTTTGATCTTCACCCACTCACTGAGGCAACACAACTGGGGGGTAATGTGTTCTATGAGAACTTCTAAAGAATAGACAGAACCTAGACGAATGTTTTCAGATTCTCTTCTAATTATGCGTCTTTAGTTCAGCCCATCAATAAGTCACAGAAATTAAATAAACATTTGTAAGTTGTGTGTAGATAAACATTTAAAAGCATAAAGATTTCTAATACGGTCAGTTTGTGCATCAATACTTACAAGTGACTCCGTCTTGTAGGAATCTTTAATTCTTTCATCTTCGTATGTCAATATCTTCTTGCAAGGCAATCCAGTCTGATCAGAGTTCAAGTTTGTTCTCAGACAAAAGTACCAGTCTCCATCAAACAGAACCATGGCTGCCCAGAGAGCTGTCAGACTGAGGCACTCATAAAATCTCCTAAATAAAAAGGAACAGCAGCCTTTGCGAGAGCAGCAATCCACCGTTGAAGAAAACTTTTTCTTGTAAAATATTTTTACAACGTAGACAGCAAAAGAACCATGTACAGCACATCATTTCTCTGTCCACCAGCTTGGCATGAACACACAAAATGCAAGTCGAATATATGCTCCAAGATAGATGTAAGAACCAAGAGCAGGAAAAAACCCAAAGGTCGTCTTAATTTTTCAAAAATTTTCCAAATAAAATTTAGAGCCATGTTAGCAGATGAGCTTCCTGAGGTGGGCATCACGGGGTACAAGAGCAACCAGTCAAAAATCAAAAGTTGGAGCTGCGAAGAACTAAAATGTTCGCCTGGAGCACAACCGTCGTCTTCCTTGTTAGATTTATGAGCTAGATCTGCTCTGTGATATAATAGCAGACGAGTGGCTGACCAAACAAGAACCAGGCTATATCTTCAAATCTGGTCTTGCAAGAACTTGAAACATTCCTTAATGCTACAAGTTTTTCACGTCTCTTCTCAGCTTCTGACACTATATTTGGAGTTAAACCGTTAAACCAGTTTTTTAATAGTTAGGAGTACACCCCATCTGATTGGTCAATTTAGGTTTAACTTTTTTTTTCAAATTTGGTGTGGGACTCATCAAATGAACGTATTGAGATTACTCCCCAACTTCTCCATTAACTGACATTTCAGAATTCCTGATTGGTTAACGTCAGATGTCTTCTCCACCATAGTTCCGATTGATTTTTGATCTCTGGACTGTTACGGGAGAAGGTTGAGGACGTACCCAGGCGCAGGGAGGAGGAAGAGGAGGCAGGAGGTTCCAGGCAACAGGATATTTAATGAGTTCGACAAAACTACAAACAAAAACCACTGCTTAAGCAGGCAAACAAAACTCGAAACTCCAAATGCACTAAACAGGGAAAGAATATAATATGGAGCAGCACAGGAGGAAGGGAATTACAAGACGTAACCCTTGTGCTATCCTAGGCACTGGGAGTTGGGAGTTGGGACATCTAGATTCACTAGACAGTGCTTTGAACCTTTTTTTTTTTCAATTTTTTGTGATCTTCACTGGTTCAATGGATTACATGAAATTTTTCCACCTTTATCCACCTTTGTCATGGTAGGGAGAGCACGTCAAAGTAAGGGTGGGGTCATCCAAGATAGCACAAGGGTTAAATACATACAGACAAACGAGACACAGGTGAACACAATCAGGAAGGATGGGGACCAAAGTAAAACTCGAAACCAAAGTACAAAACAGGAACTTTTCAAAATAAAACAGGAAGTGAACTGAAAACATGCCAGAACAAAAAGTTAATCACAACACAAAGGCAAAGAAACTGAAACTGTTACATGGACGTGAACAGGCGACCAAATCACACTGCAACTCCCCGCGTTCAGATTGTGACTTAGGACCTCTGATTTTTATTTTTTTATTTATTTTTTTTATTTCATTTTATTTTTCCACAATGCATCAAAAGCAACAAATCTCACAATACAGAATGTGGAAAAAATGGACATCCCAGAAGCAGCTGCTTATTATTAGGGGTCCAGCATTTTAGACAAGCATAAAAATACAAAAGATGAGTGGCGGAAGGAAAAGAAAAAGAAAATAATTTCATAAATAAAATATAGTAATAGAATGAGAGAAATGATGGTAATATAGTGGAAAGTGTTAGACAATAGGGACAATGAATTTGAACAACATAAACTCTGGCGTGTAGCCATATAAGTGCCAACAGACAGAAAGAAATCACAAACACGTTAATAGATGGTTTCGGTTGGAGCAGCATTTGTACAGTATGTTGACAATAATAGCAATTTCAGTTTCCTTTTAAAGATGTATATTGTTGCAGACTGTTTAACGTCATTTTCTAAAATATTCCAAGTTTGTGGACCTCTAGTACAGACAGAGAAGCTTGTACATTTTAATTTTCTGTTTTTGCCTTTTAGCATATGCTTTCCCCAGGTGTCATGGTGACAAGAGGGCAAAAAAAAGTGGTATGAGGTCACACAAACAACTATTTAATTTATTAACAACACTGTACATTGTGCATGCATTATGATACGTGTTGAGTTCCGGTAACTTAAGGAGGCTGTATCTGTGGAAGAGTGGATCCGTTGGGGAATTTGGCGTGGACGAGGTTATTGCTCTTATTGCTTTCTTTTATGTAATCAGGAGTTTTGCCGTGTAGGTAGAATATGTGTTATTCCATATGATGTTACAGTAATTCAGGTGAGGCTCAAACAGGGATCTGTACAATGTTAGCAATGCATCTGTTGGGAGCATGTGCCGAATCTTATAGAATAAACCAACAAATTTGGATAATTTTTTAACTAGTTCATCTATGTGTTTTTTAAAATTTATAAATTGATCTATATGGATTCCAAGAAATTTGATCGAGTCCACCTATTGAAGAGATTGCCCATCTATATTTATGTTCAATTTCCTGTAGGTGGATTTGTGTCTGGACGTGTGGAATATGATAAAAAAAAGTTTTGCACGTGTTTAATGACAATTTATGGCATTTGAACCAAGTATTTACTTTTACTAGTTGTTCATTTAGGAGTTTTTCTAATAGGTCGATATTTCTATGTGACATGAATAAACTAGTATCGTCTGCAAAAAGTATTTTGTGGATGGCTCCAGAACAGAAAACAAAATCATTTATATAAATTAGTGGTCCCAATATGGATCCTTGTGGTACACCCGTTTGAATGTTGAGTTTATGTGATTTTAGTTCATTAACCTTTACATATTGCTCTCTTCCACAGATATAACTCCTGAACCACTGGAGCGCTAATCCCCTGACCCCGTAATGCCTTAATTTGCTGAGTAATATTTTATGATCTATAGTGTCAAATGCTTTAGAAAGATCCAGAAAAACCCCAATATCATATTCACCTCTTTCAAAGGCGTCATTAATTTTTTCTACAAGATCTAAGATAGCCATACCCGTGGTGCTGTTTTTCCTAAAGCCATATTGTTGTGGCACTAATACATTGTGTTTTATTTATTTTATTCACCTTTATTTAACCAGGATAAAAACTCATTGAGATTAAAAATCTCTTTTTCAAGAGCGTCCTGGCCAAGAGGCAGCAGCACAACAATAATACACAACACTTATATACACTCACACTCAATCATAAAAGACAGTTTTAAATAAAGCATTTACAATTTGAAAGCTTTGTCTCACGTTCGTTTAAAAGTTTTTTAAAAGAGCCCAGGGAGATCAATTCTTTCAATTTAAACTCTTTCTGGAGTTCATTCCAAAACTGTGCCGCAGCAAATCTAAAAGCCTTTTTTCCCATCTCTGTGCGCACTCTGGGCACAGAGAGCAGGACCGTGTCCTGAGAGCGCAGGCTGTAGCTGCTGCTGCTCTTCAGTTCTATGAGCTGCTGGAGATAAGACGGTACCAACCCAAGAATGCATTTTTAAATTAAAAGGTACCAATGTTTCAGTCTGCGCTGGGATAAGGAGGGCCAACCTACCCGAGCATACAGAAGACAGTGATGGGTTAGTGACCTCATGTTTGTTATAAAACGCAGTGCACCATGAAAAACAGTGTCCAAAGCATGCAAAGCATCAGCAGAAGCATTCATATAAACCACATCACCAAAATCAAGGACAGACATAAAAGTAGCAGTGACAAGTTTCTTACGGGCTTCAAATGATAAACATGATTTGATTCTGAAATAAAAGCGTAATTTTAGTTTCAGCCTATGAGCCAGTTTCTGAATATGTGGTTTAAAAGTTAGACAATCATCAATTAAAATACCAAGGTATTTGTATTCTGTGACCAGTTCAATTAAATGTCCTTCTTTTGTAGTAATTGGGAGCAGGTTTTTGAGTTTGGCTTTGCTTTTAGAGAATAGCATGTATTTAGTCTTATTTGAGTTTAAAACCAGTTTTAAATGATAAAAAGTGTTCTGCAGTTGATTAAAAGCTGATTGGAGCTTTGATATGGCAAGCTCAACTGAAAGTGCTGAAGTGTACAAGATGGTATCATCAGCATATAAGTGCAGGTTATCGATGATACCTTTATCAAGGTCATTTATATAGATGGTAAAAAGCAGTGGCCCAAGAATCGAGCCTTGTGGAACCCCTGCGGATACTTTTAAAAATTTTGATTTTTGGTTCTGAACCTTTACACACTGTGTCCTGTCAGACAGGTAGTTTGCAAACCACCCGACAGAATGCTCTGACAGCCCAATACTGCGCAGTTTATTTTTAAGCACAGTATGGTCCACAGTATCAAAGGCTTTAGAGAGGTCGATGAAAAGGGCGGCACAGTGGCGTTTGTCATCCAGAGATTCAGATATGTCATTTAAAACTTTAAGAGCTGCGGTTGTTGAGCTATGTTGCTTTCTAAAACCTGATTGTGATGGGCTTAAAATATTATTTGAAATGAGAAATTCTTTTAATTGTACACTTATAAGACCTTCCAAAACTTTTGCCAAAATGGGTAACTTGGAAATTGGTCTATAGTTATTCAAATTTGTTGGGTCACCACCTTTAAGTAGAGGTAACACATAAGCGGATTTCCAAGCATGCGGAATGGTGTTTGTGGACAAAGACAAATTAAATAAATAGGTCAGTGGAAGTGCGATAGAGTCTGCTGCCGCTTTTATAAAATATGGTTCCAGATCATCAGGACCAGCAGATTTAGTAGGATCAAGGAGTTTAAGGGCTTTTGAGACTTCTGAAGTTGTGAAGAGGGAAAATGAGAAATTATGTGTTAAATCTTCGTGATTCACAGGGAGGGAGTACTCAGCTGAATGTTTTATAGAATTAAATAATGATCCAGAGGAAACAAAATGCTCATTAAAACATAAAAGCATCTCTGTCTTGTCTGTTATATTACAAGTGTTTTTCATTATACTTGAAGGGAGCTCAATACCTGAATTATTTTCATTTAGGGACTTAACTATCTTCCAAAACTTTGAGGGATTATTTAAATTTTCTGTAGTATTTTTCAAAAAATGGTCAGATTTCACATTTCGAATTGCAGTAGTGCAAGCATTGCGTAGTTTTCTGAATGCCAGCCAGTCAGATGCATTATCAGAATGTCTAGCTTTTGCCCATGCTACATTCCTCTCATGTAGCTGGTTAGCCAAATCTGAGCTAAACCACGGATTATTACGACCTTTCACTTTATAGTGCCTGATAGGAGCATGTCTATCAAGGATTTTTGTAAATTCATTATGGAAATAACTCCAGGCCGTTTCAACATTATCAATTTCCATCATCGTGTGCCAGTCAAATTCAAATAATTCTTGACAAAAGGATTGTTCACAAAATTGCTTGACATTGCGCTTTATGATAATGTGTGGTTTGGTTTTGGGCATTTTTGTGTTTCTCGATATAGCAATGATACAGTGATCACTTATATCATTTGCAAATACAGCAGCAGTTGAATACTTTGAGGGAGAATTTGTAAGAATCAAATCAATTAGCGAGGATTTCTCCGGAAATTTGGGGTTAGGTCGAGTAGGATCATTTACTAATTGAAAGAGGTTCAGGGAATCACAGTAAGATTTAAAATCATCAGAAACAGGTTGCAACCAGTTCCAGTTTAAATCTCCAATTATTACAACTTCTTTGTATTTTAAAGAATACAGCAGTTCCATTAAAGAGGGAAGAGCAGAGCCATCAGCAGAGGGCGCTCTATAGCAACCAACTAGGGTAATATGCAGAGAATTAGAGATCTCCAGATCAAGAGCTAAAAGTTCAAATTTCTTTGCCATAGATGTTTGCATAAGAACTTTTGCATTAAGTTTAGTTTTGATATAGATGGCTATACCTCCCCCCCTTTTGGGACGATCAGCCCTAAAAACATTATAACCATTGATATGTATGTCAAAGTCAGTTATTGATTTGTTTAACCATGTTTCAGAAACAACAATTACATCTGCTTCAGTTGAAAATGCCCAAATGCGTATCATATCCATTTTAGGCAATAAACTCCTTACATTGAGATGAATGAATCCAAGACCATTACGAGATTTGAAGTCTTCAGGAGTACTAAAAGTAGGACTATCTGGTCCAGGGTTTGGTGGAATATTCCCGGAGATTAACAACAATAAGAAGATGAGGCGTCTTTGAAGTTGTGGTTTCTTACATACTGCATTTGAAGGTCCTAGAGATGGGAACGTTTTTAAGAATGCCATAGTAGAGTTTATAGTAAAATTCTTCTGAAGAGCCATTACACAGCTGAGTTGCAGCAGTTCATTTGGATTGTCTGAGAGACACACAGATGCATAAGCATTATGAAATTCATGAATAAAAGTTTTTGTTCCAGCATGAAATACACAACACACTGGATTCACTGGACGGGAGTCATCTGACTCCCGCAGAGCTACGGCAATGCCAAAGTCTCCGATGGAATATAAGGCCAATGTTAGCAGGAAGAATATTTCAGCCCTTGATATTATTTGCCGGGGGCTCTGAAGGAAGGTATTTAAATCTCTGGCCATGGCAGCCTTCAGTCCAGATATCTGCCAGAATCCAGTTCGGGATACACCGAGAGCCGTTTTTTTGTTTTGTTTTGTTTTTTGTCAGACGTCCTCCCGTGACGTGCCACACAAACAGCAAGGAACACGGAGCTTGAAAGCTGCGGGCAAAAAGAGCGAAATTACTGCCCAAGCTTAGTTCAACTTTAAATGTGTATAGATCACACGATCCGAGGGTTGAATCAAGCACTTTCCTTCACACAAAGATAGCAAGCTCATCAACCAGCCAAGCGCTCCTGGATCCGCTTCGGATAGGGCATATCACACAGGTGCTAGGAAGGCAGGACGCCATCAGCATCTCAACTTTGGCAAAAATATATATAATAGTGCGCCAGCTTCGATAGAAGGTAAATTGGGACTTCCCTTAATTGATGAAGTATAAGGCCCGTCAAGGTTAGTCACGCCAGGAATCCAGCGACGATCACCCGGTGATAATCTTCATGATGACCGCATACAGTTCATGATCGTCGAAAAAAATAAAATATGGAGCGTTCCTTCGAATATCAGTGAACCAACCCTGGTTTTGGGTCTTAATGAATCGAGTAGGCTTTGACTCACAGAGTTTCGGAGCTAGCCTTTCTAAAAACAAGCACGGTAATTGAAAAACAAAATAAACAAAATACCATTCTCAGAAAGGCCAGAAACAACTATAAATTGTAATCTAAAATAGCTTAAAAGTCGTTAAGAAAAAATAAAAATAAACTCATTCATTCACAGGACGCTAACAGACAGACAGAGTGCGTGCTGCCATCTTGACTGGAAAACTACTGCAGGTAGTATAAGAAGAAGAAAAAAAAAGAATTCTGGAGGCAAGAGAACCACAACATTGCAATTAAATGTTTATAATGCGTATAATAATAAGATCATTGCATCTGTAGATTTATTTAAGATTAAAACTTGATGCCCCTGATGTGTGAGTTGTGTTCAGCGTGAACGCAGCATCAGAGCCACTGTCTCTAAACCAACAACAAAGCTGCTTCCACCACAGTCTCCAGCACCTTGTTATTTGGTCTTGTTTTAAAGACATGCAAGGAGCTTCAAGCAAAACCATTTTATGGAAGCTTAACAAAAAGAACTTTGCCTTCATCTTTGTCTTTTACCATATTTTTTTAATTTTTTTCTGCCATCCATTTTCTCCTGCTCATCTAGGGTCAGGTCATGGGGGAGGCAGTCTAAAAAAACATTTTTTATTTCTAAAACGTCTGTTTAATCAGGGATCACAGATAACAAATAAAAACAATCAGTGACATAAAAAGCAGCATAACATAGATCACCATTAGACACAGAACAGAGAACATTGTTAAAGCTCCAGATTTTTTTTAAAACAGGACAAATGGTTTGAGAGTCTAAAGAAGGAGCCTGGAACAGACATTAGAGCACCAGATAAAAACTGCATCAACAAAAGGTTCATCTGCTATTTTGGTTTAGCATCACCAACAGAAAATATCTTCTTGTACCATGACCCACATATAAAACAATAATTGGAAAAAAACACATTAAAAAGAGAAAATAAAGACGTTAAAAGAGTGTTGAGGCCTGAAAGCCTCTCACACTCACTAAAAACATGAAAAATCATCTCCCTCTGATCACAAAGTAGGCAGCAGTAAGAGACAGTGGGGTTAAAAAACAGAGACAGTAGAGTCTGAAGCAACAGCACCATGGAAGATCCACCATTGGAGGTCTCTGGTTCTCTTCCATATTGGATTTTTGTACAGAAGTCTCCAATGTGGTCCATCCTAACCTCGACTCAGTTTGTCAGTCCACGTGCTGGGAAGGCGGTTCTGTAACTTAGTCCTGTTCAAAGTCTTCACACAGTTTATGGACAAAGTCCTCCTGTCCGCACAGTGAAGAGTCAGACCGTTGGGATTGAAGGAATGAAGCAGCTGTCCAGTAAGACCACCCAGATCAGAGCTCAACCACACCTCCAGATACAGTCCATCACATTCCAGCAGTGGTCCTGATGCAGTAATCAGTGAGGAATGAAAGTCCACAGCCCTCTGTCTGATCTGGTCAGGTCCAAACAGCTCTTCTTCTGTGTCTGACAATAAGAGTGGATCACCTTCATCTGAGCATCCATTTCAGAGACATCGACTTTAACCAGTTTAATGGTTTTCGATTTGAGGAGTTCAATATATCCTCGGTTTTCAGTGGATTCACTCAAGGATACCGAGCCCACAGTATCAGCCTCCAAGTCTTTAATATATTAAAGGAGAAAGTATCTAGTCGCTTTGTAGATATTTTCTTTTGCGTGTTAAAAAGGTGAAAACAAGAAAACCACGGATTCGTTCGGATAAAAGATAAACAAGATTTATTCCCTAACAATATTTCTAAAGCATAATAAAACACCCCAAATTAAAACGAATTGTAACGAATTATAACGAGTTCCCGGGTTCTCTAGAATTTCCACAGAGAGAGAACACAGAGAGACTCCAGTCCAGCTGTTTTAAGCCCCCTCCTTCGGAATGCAAGATGGCCGCTACACTCCTCCTCTGCACGCGTAGATTGGCCGGCCGAAAGGTCCGGTCACTTCCCTCAGTCCATATTTGGTCCCAGCATCCGTTTCCCGCGGAAAAGTTCCGGGGGGGTTACTCTGGCAGATGGACGTGTCCGACCCCCAACTGTGTCCCCATGGGAGTTCAGCACCCATCCGGAACCTTCTCCACAGGCGTCAGTCTCAAGCCTTTGGTCTGCCACATGTGAATCTGAATTTTAGAAGTTCCCATGCCATGTTAATTTATGATCCATTGTCAGGCTTCAGCCAGGTCCCAACTGGCCTTAGGAAAAACCAGGTGTCTCTGCAGGGGGTGAGTTCTGGAGCCACAGTGAAAGAGACAGGATGTCCCTTTGAAATTCAAAGGCCCGGGAGCCCCACAGACTTAAATCTGAAAACAATCTAATGCTGAAATAAAAGATAATACAGAAAATACAGAAAAACCACAAAAATATAAATTCCTTCAATATCAACAGTAGTCATGCGTAACGTTGAGAGTGTACTTCTGGCACAAAGGTTAATTTCACTCTTACCATGGTCTCCCTATTGCCCGAGAGAACTAAAATAATTTTTCCTGCGAGTCCAAAAGAGACCCAAACATCCTTAAAACCAGCATCAAACGTTAAAACAGAATTAAAATGCCAATATGCACTTCTTGGTGTAAAATCCTTCACGTATGTAAGAACTGTAGGGGTTGAAAGATGGGGAAAATGATAAAATGAATAAGGAATTTAAACAGCTAGGGAGATGATCTGGGGTTCTTGGCCACAATGATAATTTATTCCAGCAATAAAATGTGAATGGCCACAGAGTTCCAGTTAAAAACCAAGAACAGGTGTGGTTAATCTGCGAGCTAAAGAGCTAAATCTGTGAGCGGCTGGGTGGCTCAGTTGGTAAGGTGAATGGCTACCACGCAGGAATCCAGGGTTCGATTCCCGGAGGGGAATAAACAATGGTACTGAGTACTGAGGCAATTACCATGTCAACTCAGCAATCACCCAGTGAGGGTCCTTAGGCAAGGCCCTTAGCGCTACTGCCTCCCGAGCGCAGTTAGGCTGCAGCTCACCACTCCCCCAGGGGATGGGTCAAATGCGGAGAAGAATTTCCCCATTGAGGGATCAATAAAGTACCAATTATTATTAATATTATTAAATTGGAAGGGAAGGCGTGTCCATAGCATGCAAAAACAGGTCACACCACCACATGCAAACATGCACAAAAGAAAACACTAAAACATGCAATTCCCCACATGCTCACATCCCCCCACAGTTTGAGGTTGTCAGTCCCTGCAACCTTAAACGTTCCACCACAGTACCGAGCTGGGGACTGGCCTCGATTAGTTCGAGTAGAACGCCTGGGAATTAGTGCACATCCACCTGCTCCTTAGCTGCTGCTGTTGGTAAAAGTCCATAAAATACAAGTAAGGCAGCCTGCAGTGTAACTCACAAAGTCGTAAAATAAAAAAAACTGAGCAGTTCCACTTGCTTTCTGGTTACAATAAAAAACGGTGACCTTCAAACAGCAACTGGGGTCCGGTCCCCATAGAGAGACTCCAAGTAGTAAAAGATTTTCTGAACAGTGTCTTTGTCACGTTCCGGTAAGACACCAACTTGCCACTTAGCGTTCCCTGCTAGTGCTCCCGAGACTATGGCCACTCTCCTGGCCTCTGTGAGCTCTTGAGACCCCAACAACCCATCTATCTGCTCCTTCCAGATCACAGAGCTTCGACTCTTCACCTGGTCCCTTAAACTTTGGGAGCCAACGAGCACCTGGGTACACTGGCATCATCATCATCATCATCATCATCTTGGCTGGTACCTCTTTGGTAGGTTAGTGTGCTCGAACCCAGATCCTGCCGACAACGCCAAATTAGAGAAGGTATGTAAGGACTGTAGGGGTTGAAAGATGGGGAAAATGATAAGTGAATAAGTATTTAAACAGCTGATGAACAGATGATCTGGGGAGAGCACACACACACCACCAAAGAGGACCCGAGTTCTTGGCCACAATGATAATTTATTCCAGCAATAAAATGTGAATGGCCACAGAGTTCCAGTTAAAAACCAAAAACAGGTGTGGTTAATCTGCGAGCTAAATTGGAAGGGGGCGTCTCCATAGCATGCAAAAACAGGTCACACCACCACATGCAAACATGCACAAAAGAAAACACTAAAACATGCAATTCCACACATGCTCACACATAGAAGACGCAAACCACAAGAGAATGGTCAGTAAAAGCAACACAAAAGTTACAGAATTTTAAAACATTAAAGTGGTGCTTTAAACAATAAAAACTATCAAGACGGACAACAGTCAACCAGGGGCCTGTTGCACAAAAGTAGGATAAGGGATTAAGCCAGGATATCTTGGTGATCCTGGCTCAATTGATCCCCAATCCGGTTGCACTAAAGCTGGATGGGGGGCAGGAGGATGTGTTATGGCATAAGTTACCATGGAGATTTATTGCTCCAGACCAGGCTAAATTCCAGGATCTATTTAATCTCATCCCTAATGTCTGTCAGCAGTCGCCACAAATGGAAACCAATAGTTATTTCACTGCTCACTATACACTGTTATCACATATAACTAGACCCACTGTCATTATTTTAATGTTTGTGATCATTAATGTCAATCATTTCGGATGAATAATGAGTTTTAGATGATGTTGCTATCATTAGATAATTTACAGTTCCCCATAGACTATAAGGCTATATACAAAATGATAGAATATTAGGGCCACAGAGGGAAAAAAAAGACAAGTCCTAATATTGTAACCAGTTGTTTTAAAGGAGGACAGTTGTTAAAATGACAGATGTGGGGCATTTGGTGAAATTGTACTTCAGTATGGTTTCATAAACGAAGACATGCTGATGTGCCAGAATATGAAGTATCACATTGTCATAACTATCAAAACTGTCAAAAGAATATGTTGCTTTTCTGCAGAAAGAACCAGCCTCATAAATTTATGACTTTATCCTTTTTCCTCAGTGGGGCCCTAGTACTCTGTCATATGAACAAATACACATTCCATATGAATATAAAAACACAATGTGTAACATTATGTTCCTTTATTGAATAAGGACAAAACAAAGCAGGTAAACTACACTCAAGAAACGTTCACTTTGAATGAACATAAAAAAAATTATGGAAATGATTTCCACATGATTAGATAGCGTTACTTGAACAAAAATGAATCATATTGGTCCTACTTAATGTATTTAGGTTCAAACTAATAAAATTTAAGTTGATTCAATCTAAATACTGCAGTTGGACCCAACTTTAAATTAATATTGTTGCTCACTCTCAAAAGATAAAAGTTGATCCAACTTAATTGAATCACTTCAATTGGTCACACCTAATTAAATTAAGTTTATTCAACTTAAATTTGTATGACTACCTAACACAATTTATGTTGATCTAACACAAATTTTTATTTTTCGCTTTAATTTTATTTATAAATCTAACAATGGTAATGTATACCAAAGTCACAACCAATGGGTCTTTTATTTTTCACATAAAAAACGTGAATTACGCAGCAAAGTCCCTCATCACAAGACAGGACCTCAATTACAGCGAATTCTGCTTTAAGTTTTGTAACTTTAACATTTTACCGCACAAGGGGGTTGGTCATCATCCTCTCCCACACCCTAACTCATGGTGCAGAGAAAAAAATAAACAAAACAGTTTAAATCACTAGTTAAAACAGAGTAAAACAGCTGGATAATAAAACCCATGGACAAAAACTCACACTTAGACCCCAATCCGCCCAGATAGACAAAGAAAATGGTATCCCACAATTCATTGCGATTACTAATTTATCCAATTTAATGGTATCATGTTGGATCAACATGATTGAAATTAGTAACTTTTAAATTCATTATTTTTATGTACAATCGACATGATTCATTCACGTAAGATTTACAAACATCATTTTCTGGTTGAAATGACAAGTTACATTTTCATAAACTTAATTGGCTGGTAATTTCCTTTTTTTGAGTGTGCTTTATCACTGTGGCGGTGTTGCCTTTCTTCTTAATTACATCTTTTACCTCCTCATATGCCTCTATGAGGATTTGTGCTTCCCGGAGAACAAATACCCCCCCCCAGCTGAGGTGTGATGGTTCCCCAGACTGGGACCACTGGGGGTCTCCTGAAGAAAAAAAACATCCAGGTGTTTGGGCCTCATAGTCTCAAAGAGCAGAGCTCTCTTTAAGGTTCTCTGGCACAGAGAACATTTAAACTCCCCACTTTAGAAGAATCAATAAGATGAGAGAAGAAAAAAAACAATAAATGAGGAAAATAAACAGAACAACAAACTTCGATGTCATCAATCCCCCCCCTTCCACACACGCATCACCGTCACCCACCACACACTCCCCAGACACACCCGAACCACAACACTCAGACTGAGGTGTCCACCTCCCCCTCATCTGTACGAACACCACCCTCCAACTCCAACTGCCCACGCTGACCTTCACCCGCACCCCCCAAGGTAGAACCGGTGCAGTATAGACGGACTTTCTCCAAATGGCCCTCATCGCTGCCAACACAACTTTTGAAAGAGGAAGGAGAGGAAGCTAAAATCTTAGCAGACTCTCCTTGTCCACTTCCTTCAGCTTCTTCACGAGAATCTTGAGCCGTTGCCTGATTTAGTCCTTCCTGCCCATCTTGGATTCTTTCAGGGGTTTTAGACTGATCAGGCGTTCTATTTTCTATCTGTGTATTGCTTGTTGTTTGGTTTGCTGACAGGGTGAGAGGCTGTACACGCTGACTTTCAAAAATGAAATTGGGGTCTGAAATCTTTTCCCATATCTGAGAAACTTCATCCTCTATTCCATTGTTCTGTGAAAGTTCATGATTATTGATAACTTCAATCCTTTGCTCGCACATCTTTTCTGCTTTGGTCTTTGCAATTGTTTTTAATTTTTCTTCAATAAAGCTGCTGAGTTCCTCTGACAGATTCTTTGTGTACATTGCTTCATAGTAGTGACGTCGGTACTTATGGCAACATGATCGAGATCGTGTTCTAAATGATTCAACAAAGATCCAGAGAAGAAGGAGACCACAGCAGACACCAAGGCCCCATTCCTGAAAAAGAAAAGTTAAGAGGTTAAAAAGAAGCACACATCCTCAGTAATGAACTTTAGGGTCATGGGGGGTCTTTGATCTTCACCCACTCACTGAGGCAACCCAACTGGGGGGAAATGTGTTCAATGAGAACTTCTAAAGAATAGACAGAAACTAGACAAATGTTTTCATATTCTCTTTATCAAGAAGTCACAGAAATTAAATAAACATTTGTAACTTGTGTGTAGATAAACATTTAAGAGGATAAAAAGCACTAATACGGTCAGTTTGTGCATCAATACTTACAAGCGAATCCGCCTTGTAGGAATCTTTAATTCGTTCCTCTTCGTCGGTCAATGTTTTCTTGCAAGGCAATCCAGTCTCAGTAGAGTTGAGGTTTGTTTTCAGACAGAAGTACCAGTCTCCATCAAACAGAACCATGGCTATCCAGAGAGCTGCAGGACTGATGCACTCAATACCTCTCTTCCCAAAATAGAAAAAGCAGCTGCCACGTTTGCAAGTGCAGTACTCCACAGATGAAAAAAACTTTTTCTTGTAAAAGATGCTTACAATGATGACAACAGCGGTTAGAATCAGAAAAGGAAGAAGCATGTACAGAACACAATGTCTATGTAGACAATATCCGCATACACATACAAAATGCAAGTTCAATACATGCTCCAGGATAGATGTAAGAACCAAGAGCAGGAAAAAACCCAACGGTCGTCTTAATTTTTGAATAAGATTCAAAATAGACTTTAGAGCCATGTTAGTAGATGAGCTTCTTCACTGGTCTTCACAGGTTAGAAGAGCAACCGGCAGCTTCTTTGGTCAGAACATGTCAGAAGGGAACTCAGCATTGCTCCTTATAACTGCAGTAGAACTGTGGCACCGTGTGACAGTGGTCAACCAAATATATATTAGATTCAAAATGATTGTGATACTTGGATTGACCACAAACGTTGTCTGACAGTTTTACTCACAAACAGAGAAAATGAAATAAAAATAGACAGCAGATTGTGGTCACTGTATTACAATGTTGGAACCTCAGACACAGTAGCCTCACTCTCAGCCTTCAAAAACTGGCCTCCTCTACAGTTTTATCAACAGTTCTGGGCCTGACTCTCTAAAAGGTTCTGTGTATGAAAATGTGTGCAAACCTGGCATGTAAAAAGCAGTCGCCACCTAACTGATTGGTCTCATTGTGTCTATTTATAGAGTAAAAATAGTATGAGAAATATTAACCAGTAATGAACAGTCAGCATAAGGGTCTCTGGCAGAATGCATAAAAACTGGGAGAAGTAGATGCACAACAACAAATGCAGCTATTATAATGTGAATCTTTAAACGTGGAGCTGGATGGGGTTCAGGTCTGCATGTCTAAAGCACATATTTGATGTTCATGATGTCAGCAGGACATAACCTCAGATTTAAACGCCATCTTAAAGCTGAGCTGGAAACAAAGGCTGTCCTCTTCTCCAAGTTCATAGATGTCTTATGTTCTCAGTCCAAGTGATTAGTTCAGCACTGCAGTCCAGGATGCAGCCATGCGCCTTAGTGGTCAGCTTCTGAATGAGAATCAGCCAAAAAATAAGACTTTGTTTTTTCCCCCTCAGAGTTTCTTCTGGGCAGTTGGACAAACATATCAGTAAAATTATGTTTTCAGTAAATGTGATTCCTAAACAAACCTCTGGAGTCTCAAAGCTGCTATTCATTTAAAACGTAATTGTTGAATTTTCTGCACTTTCAGTAGCTATCAATTCAATTAAATTATTATTTATATACAGATTTTTACTTATTAAATCCAACCCAAATGTTTTAATAGCTGTTCTATTTGACCACTGCTCTGCCACCAACATTTACCAAAGGCAGACACATTTGAAGGCTCCAGCAACCTTGTGACCTTTGTGACAACCTTGTTTGGCAAAGCCGCTTTTCTCCACAGAACTTGAGGAGTTAAAGTAGTCTAAAGTAGCGGTCCCCAAGCCCCGGGCCGTGGAGTATTACCGGTCTGTGGGTCACTTGGTACCGGGCTGCACAGAAAAAATAAAATAACTTACATTACTTACGTTTTAGGCTGTGTGGTGGGGCGAAACCTGGAGACAGTGGATGTGGTGGGAGAGTGTAGGATGCTGTCCAAAATGGACAGTTTAATGAAGAGCACTGATCCTCCCTTTACAGACTCTTAGCTGACCAAATGAGTACATTCAGCAACCGCCTTCACTCTCTGCCGTGCTCCACAGAAAGGCTCAGGAAATCCTTTGCCTCGCGAGCAATGCTGCTGGGAGGGGAGGGAGCATGAGGAGGAGTCACTGAATGGGCATCTACTTTTACCACTTTTATTACTTTTTTTGTTCTTATACTTTTATACTTTTTACTCTGTTTTTAGTGAGTTCGATTATTTCTATGTTTTTATGACTATTAATTACTTTTAAACATTTTTAATATTCTTTCATTATCCTAATATTGAATGTATTGTGTATTTTGTGGAGCAATGAATGGTTATACATTGATAAATAACTCTCTATCTCTCTATTCATCTCAGAATCGGAAAAATGTTTTTTTGTGAAAACGTGTTTTCTTTTTTTTTTAATAAACGTTATTGCACATTATGCCATTTTCCAAAGATGCACTTTCAGGTATGCAATAAAAACATAGCTGCAAATATCAAATACACGTAAGTAGAAAAGAAACAACAACAAACAGAAAAACAGGAATAGAATTAAAACTAAGCCAGGTGGTTAAACTCCACGAGAAAATCTTGAATCTATCACATACAATGTTCTGATTGCTCTTTGCTTCTCTGAATTCCAATGCTATTGATATACTGATTTAACTCAGAAAAGACTACAGTGAAACAGGGTTTTAGACCAGAGAATTTACATTTATGAATATGAAATTTGGCCAAAATGGGTAAGAGATTTTAAACTAAACCAGATGTCATGGTGCCTCTGTCAGCTCTCCTCCCACTCTGCTTGGCTCCGGATGCATCCTGGCTGTGTCCACTCACATCATTACTGAAATCCCCAAACTTCTGCCAAAACACTTTAACTTTAGGAAAATACCAGAAAAGATGGATGACTGTTTCAGGGAAATTACAGCAAAAACTGCAGAGTGTCAATGATTCATCTAAATCTGTTTTGAATTAATGGTAAAATGGTAAAATGTGTATACTTATATAGCTTTTTCTACCTTCTTACAAAGGCCCAAAACGCTATACAGTTCTTTAATAAACATTTAGCTGTGTAAATTCTATGGATAATCTTAAAAGAAACTTCTTTAACCTTATTGGTAATTAAACATGTATTGTGTGTTTGCCAAACCTTCTTCCTTGCAATATTTTCAACAAACATGTTGTGTGAAAAAATGTTCGTTTGAAATAATGTTCTTATTACTTTATTGTTTTTCCTGGGATAACCGGTCAGACATATATTTTCCCCACAGGAGTATTTAAAGACTTAAATACAGATAGGGCAGACAAGACACAGGTGAACATGATCAGGACAGATTGGGACAAAGGAAGTAAAACTCAAAAACATGACAAAACAGGAAACCTTTCAAAATAAAACAGGAAACATAACTCAAACATGACAGAACAAGATATAAAGGAGAAACCAATACAAAAGAAACCCAAACCATGACGCCAGTTTTGTTACTCCATGTAAAGCATTTGACATCAGGGTTTTTCCTTCTCCGTAGATTAGATTAGCTTTATTGTCATTGTGCATTGTACAATGAGATTTAAGCATCGCCAACAGTGCAAGAACAGCAAGGTCAGATTTCTCCATAAAGTTCTTTAGCTTGGTGCTGCTTCCATCCGGCCCACAAGGAGGCCACCTATCTACATTATTATCTGGGACATTATTGAAGTCACCCCCCAACAATTTGGGGGCGGCTGTGGTGCAGCCGTAGGGCGGTCAACCCATGATCGTAATATTGCAGCTTCGATTCCCGCCTTGCGCACCCATGTGTCGAAGTGTCCTTGGGCAAGACACTGAACCCCACCTTGCCTCTAGTGGAAGGTTGGCGTGTTCAGTGTTCGGCAGCGGAGCCACCACCAGTGTGTGAATGGGTCTGTGACTGTAAAGCGCCTCGGGCCTTGTAGGTAGAAAAGCACTATATAAGTATATGTATGCCATTTACCTTTAGCCATTTACGCCAATATGATAGCATTTGTAAAATTTTCTAACCATTTTAACAGTAAATTTTTTATAGAGATAAGAAGTTGATCATTTTCTTTGACAGTGTATCCATAAATATAGGCTGAACTTAGACTTACCCCACTGACACTTCTAGAATTTGACATTATCAGATATCGAATGAGACTTGTAAATAACAGAAGTCTGAGTGACATTCTTAGCGAAATGAAATAAAGCTTTGCGTTTAACATTATTGCGTAGTCCCCTGGCATTAAAAGAAACAGAAGAAAGAGTAAATACACTAACTAGAACAATAAAGAACACACAGAAAACAAGTTTTGTTTTTTATGAAAACTATAACACTACTTAACAAATAGTGGAATATGGAGAACAGCCCCAATGAATACATTTTAGTAGCTTTAGTTCACAAAAATGTTAAACTCTTAAGTTTTTCTTGTCTTTATTGCACATTATGCCATTTTCCAAAGATGCACTTTCAGGTATGCAATAAAAACATAGCTGCAAATATCAAATACACGTAAGTAGAAAAGAAACAACAACAAACAGAAAAACAGGAATAGAATTAAAACTAAGCCGGGTGGTTAAACTCCACGAGAAAATCTTGAATCTATCACATACAGATAATATTCTGATTGCTTTCTGCTTCTCTGAATTCCAAATGCTATTGATATACTGATTTAACTCAGAAAAGACTACAGTGAAACAAGGTTTTAGACCAGAGAATTTACATTTATGAACATGAAATTTGGCCAAAATGGGTAAGAGATTTTAAAGTAAACCAGATGTCATGGTGCCTTTGTCAGCTCTCCTCCCACTCTGCTTGGCTCCGGATGCATCCTGGCTGTGTCCACTCACATCATTACTGAAATCCCCAAACTTCTGCCAAAACACTTTAACTTTAGGACAATACCAGAAAAGATGGATGACTGTTTCAGGGAAATTACAGCAAAAACCTTTTTAGCTGGGTGTCAGGGCTCTGACTTTTTCCTTAATAAAGAGAAGAACCACACAGGAGATGAGAACTTTAGCTAGACTTCTGCAGAAGGAGAATCGGTCTGTGACAGCTTGAACTGTCACAGAGGAGTTCTGCCATCCTAGTGCATGGAGCCTTCTTTTATTGAAAACTGAAGGTTGCAGACATGAATGTGGGTCATTTCATCAGAAACAATAGGAACATCATATACTTGTATAATCATAACTTTTCAAGTCATTGTTTTCTTACTGAAAGATAGAACTGTGACGAACATATCATGGTGATAATAGTGTGTAAGCAAATGATAATTACGTAACCCTAACACTGGGTTTTCTAATCTTTTGCCCCTTCCTCCTCCTCCCTTTACGACCCCCTCCCCCTCATCCAACCTCCCAACAAAAACAAAACAAAAGGGAATTATCTCAAATATAAACTGAAAAGGGATTTGAGAGGGCGGAAAGTTCCTGAGAATGCAGCGGAGAACTCACAGGACTCCTCACATGGTTGAGAGAGGAAAAAAAAACAACAAAAAAAGAATTTCTCTTTTTTCCCCCGTCCTTTTTTCATTTTCAATTTTCATGGGTGAACATCTGACCCAATAAATCCACGACCTCCCACCAAGTAAACCACCTTTCCCTCTTCACGTCCTTTCTTGATTTTAGGCCACAGCTTCTGCTGACTCTCCTTGTCCTCTTTTGTCCTCGTTGAAGCGCAAGCCTTTAGCTTGGAGAAATCCGTTCTTCTTGGCCGCTCTCCAAACCTCCTCCTTGAATGAATCTGATAAGAATGCCTTGAGGCCTCGGGTCCTCCTGGCGTTTTCAACCCATCCGATGAGCAACATCAACAGCATCATGAAACTTTCCTTTTTTCTGAGGGCAAAACATGCTGGCAAATGTTGATCACCTCCTAACGCACGTTTTCCTTTTCAGCCTCAGGAAGGCCATACAGCCATCGAAGACCATAAGCTTCCAGATCTCTAACCACGGCCAAGCATCTCGATGTAGATTCCTCATTTTTCTCCACACGTTTTTCCATAACATCAACTTTGTCATTTACATTTTAGTTTAATTTTGGAGAGGACAATTTCAACCATTTTTTCAAGAGCATCACTTCTTTATCAAACTTTCTATTTGTGGTGTATCTTATTTTGAAGGCATGTTTAAATGTTATCATAGCGACCAGAGAGTGTTGCGGGCAGAGAGGACGTTGCTCATGTCATAATTCATGTTTATTGTTATGCTTAGAAAATACCACAGTTTTCATGTCTTCTTCTGTCTCTTTCAGCTTTTCCCATCAGGGGTCACCACAGCGAACGAATCGCATGGTAATGCTTGGCAATGTTTTACGCCGGATGCCCTTCCTGACGCAACCCTCTCAAAGCAACCAGGCTCAGATAGAGAAGGGAACAGGGAGCAGCCCGGATTTGAACCCTGGTTTCAAAATAGGGTTGAGCATGGGTGTTTCTTTTAATTCAATTCAATTCAATTTTATTTGTATAGCCCAAATTCACAACAAAAGTCGAAGCTACGATTTTTCATCTGACAGTTCTGTTGTTTCACCCTTAGTTATTTCTTCCTGTTGTGTTTACTTCTTTTTAGCACCAGGAGTGGGAAAGGGAGAAGATTCAATTCTGAACTGAAACATGACCAGTACAGATGCACTCGCTAGCTTCACAGCCTCAGGACCACCAAATTTTAGTTTTTTTCTACAACTGAAGGAACAAAGGGTGGTGCTGTGACCATAAATTCTGACCAATCTATTTAGAAATAGATTTTCTGGACTCAATTTTTGTTCCTACCAACTCTGGCACTTTATCCATACAATCCATCACAATTATGCATTGATTCTATTTACAAATTTCCAGAGTTTTAGCATCAATCCATGTTTCTTTTAACAAGTTTAATTACCCGTAATCTTAACATGTGCAAAAACAAGCAGTTGGAATATTTAAGTATTTGGTTAATAGGATATGTCATAGTCCCGCAAGACTTGGCAGACCCAAATGCTGAAACCCAGAAGAAAACTCAGAGAGTCGTCAGGTAGGTTTGACAGATTTTTTTTTTTTTTTTTTTTTTTTTTTTTTTAACTTGTCCTGTCCAACAGCTGGGCAAACAGATGAGAGCTGAAGGCCTCTTGTGTTGGACATATTTTGCTTTAACAACAGGGGTTATGAATCTATGACAAACCAGAGGAATAAACCCCTTTTGTAGTTGAGGCCAAACTTTATTAAATTCCATCATGTTTGAAAATCTTTGGTGCTGGACCGGACGGAAAAGAAAAGGAGGGAAGAAGAGAGGGATGCTAGAGAGGAGGGGAGATAGGAGGGTGATAACAGGAGGGGGGGGGGGGAGAACCATGAAGCAGCCTAAAGCAACAACTTTACTGGATGTTTGTCATTACGGTAAGGTTCAAGTGTAATACAAATCTCAAAGGGCGGGGCCTGTCCACACACACACCCAGATGCCACAAACACACCCGTTAACTGCAAAGATGTCCACATGTCAACATGAACACAAAACATGCACAAAATACAGATATTGTTCACACACGCATACTTATGCCTTTAAACCAACTAGTGTGAAATATTTCGTTCATTCAATCATGCAAACTATTAGTGTAAAGGTGAGCTAACACCTGTGCTCAGGTGAGTGTTTATGTTCTTCTAAATGAATGGTGGAATGTGAAAAGAAGGAGGGAGAGTGACCAGCCATCCCCACACCAAGACCCCCGCCGCAGCAGCAGCGGCAGCCAGAACCCCCAACGCCACTCGGCAGCAGGCAGAGAACAACCACCCCCCGGGCGATCACATCCGCCACCCAGGCCAGGGCCAGCAGGACCACCACGAGGCCCCCAGAGCCAGAGAGCAGGGAGGCATGGGGGGAAGAGAGCGCCGCCCCAGCCCAACCAGGGGGGCAGCCCCCCCGCCGCGCCGGGAGGGCCCAACGCAGGACCCCACCCGAGAGGAGCGCCCACAGCCCCAGACGAGCACCTCGCCACCACCCAGGAGTTCTGGGTATCCCCCCGCCCCAACCCCAGGTACGAGCCAGGACCCCCCAAGGGAGACCCGCTCTGCGCTCCAGGCAGCCACCCACCCGGCCTACGGTTGGTCCAGGAAGGAGCAAGGCAGGGGACAGCCGGCCCCGCCCAGGAGGGGGGCACCCCGGAGAAAAGAGGGGCCCACAAGGGGTGTTGTTAACATGGCCCGACCAGGCTCGGCCACAGTTGGAATGTGGGCAGGGGCCCAGCGCCCAGGGGCAAAAACCCGAACCCACCCCACAGGGAAACGGACACCCCCGGCTCAGGTGTAATGTGAACCCCCTCCCCGCGCGGAGAGAGCCCCACCGGGCCCAGGAAACCGGCACCCAGGGGACACGGCCGCCGCTGCCAAGGGCCCAGTACCCCCCACCGGGGATGAGGTAGGGGACAGATGGACCTTGGACCCACCTTCCTTGTATAATGTGTGTGCGTGTGTTCGTAAGGGTGTATGTGTGCATGTGTGTGTGTTTGTGTTTGAATGTATATTATGAGAAGTAAAAGGTGTGTGTACTAGGGGGGTGCAGTTAAAATTGGTGGGTAGGGCACAGAGAGGACATTCCCTGATTACTCACAGTAATGTCCCCTCACCCTCCCCACCAAGGGTCCCTAAATGTCTAAGGTGCGGTTAAAATTGGCGGGTAGGGTGCTAGGAGGACATCTGCTGCTTGCTGGCAGTGAGGTCCAAACACCCCCCCTACCAAGGGCCCTACATGTCTAAGGTGCAAATAAAACCGAGAGAGGGGGGGCCCATTCCATAGGTTTGACAGATTTAATTCACAGCCAGTGAACATGAGAGAGAATGAATCTTGATGCGGAAGGCGAGGCAGGCTGGAGGATTCGGCAGCAGAAAAAAAGAGTATTTTGCTTGAGCAGGATTTCAGGATCGGACTAGAAGCATGAGCAGAGGACTGCGACCAGAGGAGCACCCTTGGATAATTCCTGTGTGTGAGTAGCAGAGAGGGGTATTAGCGTGGCAAAGAGCAACAACGACGAGAACATGAGTCTACCAGGGCTAAGCACCGTAGAGGAACAACGAACTGGCGTTGAATGCTGGTCCTGGATCTCCTTAAGAATGCTGCAGGTTGATGAGGTGAGTGGAACCAGCTGGTTGCGTCCAGAGCAGAACAGAGAGGGGAGGGGGAGAGTAGCTGACAGAGGCCCTATGACAGATTTTTCAATACATACATTTTTAATCATTTATTTTTTGATGAATGTTTACAATTGTAAGATCTTGGGAGGAGCCCCAGATAGAGGGAGATTCTCAGTGGTGTTGTTAGTCTTCCGTTTCCTAAAAATTGATTTCTTCCCATCAAGCTGCTTACCTTACCTGTTGTCTTCAAATCTAGATTTAACATAGATGGCTACACCACCACCATTCAGTCTTCCCGCCTGGTGCAGGTCAACTTCTAGTTTCTGGTGTCCTTAGACAGCTCTTTGATCGTGGCCATAGTGCAGTTTTGAGTGTGACTGTGTGAGGTTGTGGACAGGTGTCTTTCTATTGATAACCACTTCTAGCAGGTGTCATTAATACAGGTAACCAGTGGAGGACAAAGGATCCTCTACAGAGGAAGTTACAGGTCTATAACAGGCAGAAATCTTGTTTGTTTGTAGATAACCTAATACTTATTTTTCACCATAATTTACAAATAATTCTTTAAAAATCAGACAATGTACTTTCTGATTTTTTTTTTTCATTTTGGTAAATGGTAAATGGCGTATACTTATATAGCGCTTTCTACCCTCTTTTCAAGGCCCAAAGTGCTTTACAGTCACAGTCCCATTCACCCATGCACACACACACATTCACACACTGATGGCGGCTCCGCTGCCGAACACTGGCGCCAACCTCCCACCAGACTCTTTGTCTCTCATAATTGAGGTTTAGCTATGATCAAAATTACAGGCCTCTCTCATGTTTTTAATTAGGGGAACTTGCATAACTGGTGGCTGACTGAATACTTTTTTGTCTCACTGTACAGCTGTGGTCAAAAGTCTACCCTTGTAAAGAACACAAAATAATGGCTGTCTTGAGTTTCCAGTTATTTCTACAACTCTGATTCTTCTTTGATTGAGTGATTAGAACAGATAGAAAACATTTATGAAGTTTGGTATTTTTATGACTTTATTATGTGTCAACAGATAATGTGAACAAATCTGCTGGGTCAAAAATATACATATAGTATCAAAAAATAGCAATTTTGGTGATTTAGACAGTTGTGTCAATGAAATGAGCTTCATAGCATGCTTCTTAATTTATGGTAAGAATCTTGAATGACGCACGGTGGCGCAGTGGTTAGCGCTCTCGCCTCACACAAGAAGGCCCCCGGTTCAAGTCCTGGCTGGGGGACATGAAAAACAACACCTTGTTTTGGGACCTTTCTGTGTGGAGTCTGCATGTTCTCCCCGTGTATGCGTGGGTTCTCTCCGGGATCTCCGGCTTCCTCCCACCGTCCAAAAACATGCTTCATAGGTTAATTGGCAATTCTAAATTGTCCCTAGGTGTGACTGTGAGAGTGAATGGGTATGTGATTGTGGACACTCTAACCTGCGACAGACTGGCGACCTGTCCAGGTTGTCCCCTGTTCGAAAACGAAATTTCAGTTTCTATGTATATGTAAACATTTTGACAATAAAGTTAGTTTGACTTTGACTTGATTTTATGTTTTGGTCGCCTCAGGATTACGAACAAATCGACGTCAGTTTCAGATGAATCGGAAAAAGTAAACATTTTGTTGTTCTTAGCAACACAGATTTTTTGCTAACCACGCACACATTCCTTATATGTCCATATCCAGTGTTTTTCATTATGTTCAGTTCAAGCTTTGGATGCATGCATTTAATTTTCATAGTGTTCCATTAAAAGACATGGGAGTTATAACAGTGCGCCACTTTTGCTAGCTTGCCACGTACAAGCCGTTCAAAATCTACAACTTCTAATTCCAACATTTTGTCCACAGCACCTTGCTATGGATGCCTGCAAAGTTACGAGAGAATCGCTAAAAATCCCTAGGACGGGTTTTTGTTTGTATGTGGCGCTAAAGAGGCTTTTTTTTAAAAATGGTAGATGGCGGCCTTTTCCCCAGGTCAAAGGCCAACGACGATTCTGTGGGGTTTGAAGATGGCAGCTGACAGCAAGTGCGTGCAATTTCGTGAAAATCGCACAAACAAATGTGTTGTTCTCCCATATTGTATGAAAACACAAAATTCTGCAATTCTCAGAGTTCACCACAAAATGGCCGCCAAGCCGTAGGTCGTGTGGCCGTCCGGTAATGATTTCAAAACTTTCTTGGGATATATCCAAAATTTGTGGTTTGGTTTCGTAACTGTTTCGAAATATTTTTTTTCTGCCCCATTCGCGATTTTCGACCCATTCATTTTGTTTTTATGGGATTGCTCATCGTGATGTCATGGTCTTCGGAGGTCTGACGTTCACTTTGTGAAAAATTAATTTTCAATTTATCTGAGGTGTGTGCACATTTTGGTGACTTTTCAAGTATGTGGCGGTGGTCAAATTTTTGCTGAAAGGCGGCGAAAACAATATGGTCCTTGCAGTCAGTGACTGCTGCTGCGGGCCATATTTAACTGTATTAAATAACCATCATTTCTAACTTAACATAAAACAGCAGCTCAAAATCAACACAAATAAAGAAATATATCGTCACACTCAAAAGTTTCTCTGTCAACTTCCTGGTTAATAAACAAGACATAAGCATCACTGTTTTTTGGATAATTTTCTAACAAATCCTGAAAATGTTCTCCACAGTTTCTCCATCCTCAAAGTTCTTCTGACTACAGTTCTAGTGGATCTATGATAAGAAGATGGTAAATGAAGATGCAGCAACACCTATAAAAAGGAACCACTAGAAAACCTTCACTGTTCTCTCATCTAAACTGACAACAATGTTTCCAACAAACATGTTATGAACTGACTGTAAATGCCAGTGTAGACCAGGGGGCCCTATGTTTGGTCTACTTCCACACTTCCAGTTATCTGAAAGCCCGTATCCCACCAGAACTGTTGTGGAGGCAGCAATCTGTCTTATTATTTTTTTAATAACATGTCTGTGTACGTTTGTCATTTCATATTCTTTCAGAGCCAGTCCTACACATGAACCGAGTTACAGGTGGAGCCGTGGTCCTCCTGGTGTGCTGTGAATTATCAGTAGAAGGTCAAAGAGGGGAACTGCTGGAGATCCCTGGGTAGCTCAGTTGGTAAGGTGAAGGGCTGCCATGCAGGAATCCAGGATTTGATTCCCGGAGGGTAATAAACAATGGTACTGGTGGCAATTACCATATCAATGGTGAGCAATCAACATCACCCAGTGGGGGTCTTTGGGCAAGACCCTTAACGCTACTGCCTCCCCCAGGGGATGGGTCAAATGCGAAGAAGAATTTCCCATTGTGGGATAAATAACGTACCTATTATTATGCTGTTCTTAAGCCTTTCATACTGTAGCAAACCATAATCATGTATATGATAATATATTACCTTTCAATTCAATTCAATTCAATTTTATTTGTATAGCCCAAAATCACAACAACAGTCGTCTCGATGGGCTTTGAAGTAAAACATGAACTCAAAAGGATCACGAATACAAAGAGTCAATAGGAAAATACTAAAATAAACTAACAAACTGACTAAGCTATACTGGCATTCCTGCCCTTAGACCCCCCTTCGCGGTAAGGAAAAACTCCTAAAAAACCGCATTCCGGAAAAAAATGACAATCTGAAGAACACGTTTTTTTAGTAAATATTAGTTTTCTTCTATTCCAACCTAGAGGTAAGAGGTTCCGCCTCACACTCCTTATGGGTGCCACCCATTTCATGACATCAACCTAGGGCTGGGCGATATGGTCTAAAAATAAAATCTCCGATTTTATTTTTTTTTATTCGATTTCCGATTTTTCCCCGATTTTTCCCCCACCCTGCTTAAGGAAAGCAATAAGTACAAATGGCAGACAAGTTCAAGCAAATGTTGCTTTTATTTAATCAAACTCAAGACAAATGTATCACCCATTTCTGGTATGAATAATAAATAAATGAACACACTCTTTGAATCAAAGTTAAGGATAAGATTTTTCTTCTTACTCCCTTTTTGGACTTCTGTTTAAATAATTTTGGTCTGTTTTATATAATTTTTGTCTTGTTTTTGTCTAATTTCGTTATTCTACACTTGTTTTCACTTGTCCAAAATAAAAAGGTTACTTCCTTACTTAAAGTCCCAGCTGTGTTTTCAGTCACACTTTGTAGTCTAGACTAAAAGGAGACAAACATTCACCTTGACAGTAGCACCATTTCCTAAAGGATTACCAATACAGCTCATTTCTGGGCTCTAAGGTTTTAATTCAATTAAGAAACCCCATCTTCTCCACGGAGAAGATGATGAAGTAGCAGGAGTCACGCCCAGGCCTACATCAACCTAGAGCCTCATCGGCATTTCTGCATGTTGCCCATGAAAACAAACAACATCCAAACTTTTCAAAGACATATGTGCATATAAAATGAGTATAAGTGTTTTTGCTGATGAAGGAGGAAAATATCTAGTCGCTTTTGTAGATACTTTCTTTGCGTGTTCAAAAAGTGAGAAAACAAGTAAACCACGGATTCGTTCTTTTAAAAGATGAACAAAAATTTATTTCCCTAACAAAGTGCTCTAAACAAAAATAAAACAGATCGATCTGGGTGTCCAAAACCAAAGCCTGCAACACGCAAGGGGTTACAATCCGAATTTACATGCAGGTAGTCTGGAGACACAGCTTTTTCCAAAGTCTGGCTCTTTTAAACATGTGGTCAGAATCTCCTCCCCCGGAACCAAGATGGCTGCTGTATCTCCGCCTCTGGCTGCTCAAGATTGGCTGACAGAGGATCCCGCCTACTTCCTCCAGTACATCACAGCATCTGGTCTCTGGGGGGGAACCTCACAGATGGACGCAGTACGGAATCCCCATGGGTGGCAGGATCTGTCACGGCAGGAGGTCGATCCTAGAGCTTTGTTCTTCACACGTGGACGGATGCCTGGAGGGGTTTCTCACAGCTACAGTACCAGAGATAGTTAATTTATGGCCCATGTCAGACCTGCAACCAAATGGCCTTAGAAGATCAAAAAGTGGTTTCTCCTGAAGGGGGGATGAGATTGAAGCTGCATTCCTGAAACCTCTTCACATATGCAACTAAGGAAGCTTCTTTAAAGTACATAGGATGTTAAAACACACACACTTCAGCAAATGACTTATCTTCTATGTAATAAAATTTAAGACTGACAACCCTAATGAAATTACCAAAAATATAAATTCCTTCAGTTCCCTGTCTTGACCTCATGAAGTGAGGTCACACAAAAACACATACTACATCATACAATGACTAAGCATTTCAGCAGGTCCAGCTGTGGTCGTAAGCCCTCACATTCTGCAGCACAATCAATAACTGGGATTTTTAAATGGGGTGGATGATTGATGCAATGAGTGTAGAATCAAATTAAGAGAATACAAAAATGTAAATTCGAAATAAAACATATAAATGCAAATTAAAATTATTTAAAAAGTAAAAATATAAAAACAATAAAAATAACGCTTCCTGTAAGAAAAAGAACACCTAGAATTAAGGGAGAAATGGGGAGATGTTAGGACAAAACAAAATCACACAGGGGACGAAAGAGAAATAGAATTGTCAAACACTGGCCAAATAAGAATAGCAATATTCTGTTAATATTAGTTAGTTAGTTGGTTAGTATTGCAACAAAATCCAAAAAGTCATTCAGGGCTTTGACCACTCACGTCCTCCTGCATGTCCCACAAGCTCTGGCAAGCTTGGACCTGGCCCCCTATGGACTTCTACATAAGCCTGGTAATTATTCAATCTGACACATGTGATACAACAGAACAGCTGCAAAAGAGCTTGGGGTGTCTCCCCCAAGATGAGTCTGCTGTGGATCTGAATATTGATTTGGGTTAGGAACTTAAAAAAAATAAAGTAATAACAAAAGACAATAATAGAACAACAAAGACAAAACAATGAGAAAATGAGATACGAGACAAGAATAAAATTACGCATGCGCAGAAGAGAAGCAATATGTGGTGGAAAATGTCCACCCTGTTTTCCTCTCCAAGGTCTGCTTCTCCTCATGCTGTTTTCATGGAAAACATAGGTGGAAGTATGCAAATTCAAAACAAAGAGAAAAGTTTATTAGGGGCTGCCGTCTAATGACCTATTTGGTGGATTCTAACTCCAGGACAGTATGCAATTTCCCACTTCTCCTTGCTGTGGGTGAGAGAACCAGATGAACAGACACACAAAACTCTGAAAGGTAAAAAGGTCAATCTCTTCCTAGACAAACGATGACAACTGAAATAATAATAATTTAACACAATTTCCTTCAAAGAATCACTGAGACCTCTTTCCACCTCCACCTCCCTGTCTTGGCCTGGGAAGAAAATCCCAGGACATAAATGGAATGAAAAAAATGTAGATTAAAACAAAGATAAGGCACAAACACATAAAACGAAAGAACTTGAAATTAAAAACATAAAAACAAAGAATTTTTTGTGCACCGGTAAGGTGAACAGGCGTTCTGACCATGTTCCTGTTAAGGCAAGATACTAACGTGAAGAAATGAAACTACTTAAGGGGAACATGTGTTCCATAAAACAAAGAAGAAAGTGTTTATCATATTTACAAAGACCCAAAAACCAAATGTCCAAACTATTTCCAGTTGTAATGCTACAAAGTAGACTTTCTATGCTCCATAAACATTGAAGATTTTGTTCTGCCTAAAAATGCAACTTCCTTTCTGCTTAAGTGCAAAGTCTTGTTACACTTCAAAACCCAAAGTCGTACAACTGCAACAGAAGATCTTTCATTACTCGCAGGCAAGCTTCAGCAGTTGGTGCTGCTGGCAGCAAGTCATCAAAACACAACCCTCTCCTAGAGAGACTTCAAACAGTGATCAAGAATGCCAGGAGAATTTGTAACTCATCTGTACTGAATGGGAATAAATGTCTGCTATTTTCATTTAATGGAATGCAAAAGAAAACGTTTGTTCAATCATTGGCAGTGAACAACACACATTATGAGGCTAAAAGTTGACAGCATACAATATAAGTCAGGAACGGGTAGGCTTAGAGTAATGGTGACGTCATTAACAGCCCTTAAATCATAAGCCATGTGATAAAGTTACCATCTGCTTTCAAAATTAGTCTAAAATGATGACACTACAACGAATGCGAATGCTACACCAGAGTTCCACAAACCAGTCAAAGTTCCATCCATCACTCCATCTGCATACTTCAGCCTGGGGTACTGAGATCTAAAAGGTCGTGCTTCTGCAGTTAGCGGAATCACCACTGGGGGGGGGAGAGTGAAGTCTGCGCTCCTGCAATTACCTGAATCACCACTGGGGGGAGGGTGAAGTCTGTGCTCCTTCAATTACCTGAATCACCACTGGGGGGACAGTGAAGTTTGAACCAACATAAGTGAACCTGTGGACCATGAAGCATCAGAGAGCGTGTTTAACAGCACCTCTGCATCTTCATGATCTGTCTTCTGTCTGCTGCGATGTTTGACAATGCAGAAATGGTCCAGAACTCAGGAATTTTGTCGTTGGATGAACGGTTAACCTGTACAATTTTATTGAGGGAGGAAAGTGAACACCTGAAAAAACACAATTCTACCAGTGTGTTGTCAATGTCCTGCTTAGTCTAATCCTATGTGAGATACAGCTGTGTCTGACAGCTAGTATCATTGCATTTGTGAGTGTATGCATGCACAATAAGCCGCTCGCCCTCGGGGCCAATATATGTCAGTGTAGGTCAAATGCCACGTGTGGTCTTCTACCCGCTGAAATACTTCTTACTGTTATTCCTGCTCTCTGTCATAATGGAGTGTACAGGTCAGACCATTCGGAGGCTTCAAACACAGGAGTCCAGGCTTCAAACCTGAAATTAGCGAAACCACCTGGCGTTTCAGGGCCCTCTGGTTGTCTGCAGTGGGGGTTGGCTGTGGTGTGCATGGCATCCAGTCTGCTGGCTCCTGTTTTTGACAAGACTGTCCCGTCCCAACAGATTCATAGGCGTGTTTGGTGAATGCACGCATGAATGTTCCACCATCTGGTCAAAAGTCAGTCGGATGGTCTTTTGCAGGTTTTGAGGAGTCATTTGTTCATTTGTCAGAGCAGGTAGAGTGTCCAGTAGACTCATCAGTGGTTCCCTTTGAGCTTGGAAAAGACAATGGCTCCTGCATAATCAAGTGGTATTGTCCGACTTGCCCCTGTGGTCCTCGCCACGGTGGAGGAGGGCTTGGAGTGGTCATGGGTACTATTCATTTTTCCTCCAGACCCTCTGCCTCTTGGTCCGTGCCTTCTGCTGTTGGGCACCTCGTTGTGGGCTGTCACATGCCCAAGGGTTCAGAGCGCCATAGATGCCATTTTCAACCGCTGCTGGGGACTCCTGGGTGGCCTGCTGCTCCCAGGATTTTTCCACCCATCTTCCTGTTTTTGTACCTCCAAATGGCTGAGCATGACACGTCATTACTGCTGTCTCTGAGGGCATCAAAAGTCAAAATTCATGTTAGTATCCTTTTCTTTTTTTTTTTAAAACACCTTTTATCCTGTGTGAATTCTTTCAGCAGTGTAAAGAATTGTTTTTTCAGTTGCTCAACCTCTCCCCCTTTCTCCTGTCCTGTTACTCCAAATGTGCTCTGGGGGTCAGTCACTGCTGACTCGGCTCCCTCCTGTGAAGGTAGAGAGCTGGGGGGGATGGATAAAGTTCTGTGCCTTTTGTCACTCACCACTGGAAGCAGAGGGGTTTCTGTATGTAAATGTATGAGGGTTTGGGGGGGTCTGCTTTTTCTCTCCCATCTACTGCTTGAGACAAAGATTTAGAAAATGTATTAGTGTTCAGTTTTCACTGTCGCCAACCCCATGGGTGCAAATCAGTTAATCAATCCCTTTTAAATCAAGAAACAAAGACTAATTGTTTTAACTTACCATTAAGGACTTGCTGTCCTACAAAACATTTTTAGAAGTGCTAAAATCTGAAATCTCACAATCCAAACCTTTCCTTAAAGCTGCAAAACATACAAGTGCTAAAATGTAGTAACATCTTTATCTTTCAAAGTTAAAAGCAAACCAAAACTAGCTGCTATTGTACTGGAATGGTGAAGTCTGCATTACTAATTACTAAGTACCACAGTTTACTGTGGCTCCTGATCGTAAATCATTTAACAAGGTGTGAATTTTCTGGCACACAAAGGGCCCTTTGACTTACAGCACTATTCACGACCCACAGATTCTGCATCTTCCTCCATGCCACAGATGGGAACTGCTTCAGAGGGGGTTAAAAAAGGGGGGGTGTTACATAGAGAGTCATCATGTTGTATAATTACTCCTTTTGCCTGTGTGCAATTAAAACACTTCTCTTACTCCGTCATGCAAGGCCCTTTTATTTAAAAAAAAATAAAAAGAAACAAAAACATTTTGTTCAATGCTGTTGCTGAGCTCAGAATAATTGTTAGCAGCCATTCCTGAATCCATTACTTACTCAAACTCCATGAACATCAAAGCTCTCCTCATTCCTTTCTCTCGATCACAACCAATCTGCAACAAAGCCCTGCTCAGAAAACTCCTCTCCCGGTGTGACTTCCTCATCCTCCTTTAAGATGTGACTTTCAGAAGAAAACAACAGTTCTAGTCCTATTTAGAGTTAACAGAAATGACACTTTATCAACAGACCATTGTTCATCATAGCAACATCATATTTTCTGCACTTTCCTGAGACCTTCTATCCTCTTGCCTCTTGTCTTCTTCCAACAATCTCTTTCTCTCACCAACAATCAACTTTCTGGTTCTGTTCTTACTTGCCTCTTCCTCCTTGCGTTTCTGATTTTCACAAACAGGTCTGCTGTGTTCACAGATCCCTACACCACTTTCCATGCACGCCATTTTCCTTCTACACTGCCTTTCCATTACATTTCTTGTCTCTACACTTTCCACATACTTCCATAATTGCACATCCTGAAACCACACTTTTCCCTATCCTTACTCTGTCCTTTTCTATTCTCAGCTATTTCTGATAACAATTTTCAAATACTCTGGATTATGATTCAAACAAACAAAACCGCCAGTCGTTCGTTCTCATTCACACAATTGCTTCACAACAATCCAAAGTAATATGAGAAATAATAAAACAAACAGACAAACGAAATCAAACATTGTAAACATCGTAGAAATTCTTTTTAAGGAAGTCCGGATCTAAACCACCAAATAGGCATAAGAAATGTCAATAATACTTCTTTGGACAAAGCTGAACTAAAGCACAGTAATTATGAAATACAAACAAGTTAGAGATGTGTATTTAAAATGAGAAAACCGAAAAAATTTCAGAATTATTTTACACAGAATCTAATTGTACTGGTACTACCTTAAAAATAGTTTTCGTCGAACCAAAAGCCCACCGAAATTTGTTTTGATCGTAGTCTTTCAACCGAGGTCATGACCATGCCCAATAAGACAATCCCCGCGATGATTGTACCGCGAAATTTTGTCCAAAATTCTCCAGATTTGTTCGTGAAAGTTCAGCGCCGGTCCGCCATGTTGGTTGCTAGGAACGCCGACTCGCTAACCACGTGGTACAAACAAAGCAAATCGTGGCCGTCCGAAGGCCCCGTCACGCTAACCACGTGGTACACATAAAACCAATCAAAGCCGTACACACATTCGAGAGCAACTAAAACGTCCCGTCATTGGTCCATGTGACGTAAACACGCTGTGAACAAGATGGCTGCGTCCGTAGAGCAGATAATACACAGAGAAATGTGGAAAATACAGTTAAAATTCACAGATTTCAAACACTTTTTCATCCCATTCTCTCCATAATCACATACCTTTCATTCCATTCATTCACATTCAAGTCATTTGCACCACTTTTGTCAAGTCAAGTCGTCTGTCGGCAGCGTCTCAAGTCTGTCGTCAAAATAAAATGCACCGGTCTGGTGCCCCCATGTTTACTTTGAATCCTTCTGTGGTTTCTTTTCGCAGTAAAAAAATAATTTGGTGAAGGTCGCCGCCTTTCTGGTTCTTCCGAAAATCCTATACGCGCAAAATTAGTTTCTATGCTAACACTGTTTTTTGCCTTTGAGGCAACCTAGGAAACAGACGCAACCTACGAATTTATTTAACCAAACACTGTTTTTTATGCGGATCCAGCCGCAAAGGCTCCAACAGACGCAAACCTTACCGAATTTATGAACACCTTTTGTTCAGGGGACGGTAAAACCCACCTCACTATTTTTCTTGCTCACGCGCACTGAAATGCCGTAGCTTAATTTGCAAATAATCAATTCTCCGTATTTTGACCATTGTCCAGGGACACGGATAAACCACAAACCAATTGTGCACTATGCCGCTCACACATTCTACTTTCCCACAATTTGAGTTATTCACTAGTTGAATAACGTATTCAATACGCAGAATTCAGGCTCTGGCTTACCGTGTGGGAGGCCTCCAGGAAGGTAGAATCGCGGGAGGAAAGTGCACTGACTTTTCGCCGAAAGTCTGAGATCTCTTCAAACATCCTCAATATTTCGGATCCAATCCGCCGGCTTCCTGCCGTCACTTCACTTTAAAAATCACGATATTCACTTTAAATTCATCACATCAGGGTCACCAAGATGAAGGAGGAAAATATCTAGTCGCTTTTGTAGATACTTTCTTTGCGTGTTCAAAAAGTGAGAAAACAAGTAAACCACGGATTCGTTCTTTTAAAAGATGAACAAAAATTTATTTCCCTAACAAAGTGCTCTAAACAAAAATAAAACAGATCGATCTGGGTGTCCAAAACCAAAGCCTGCAACACGCAAGGGGTTACAATCCGAATTTACATGCAGGTAGTCTGGAGACACAGCTTTTTCCAAAGTCTGGCTCTTTTAAACATGTGGTCAGAATCTCCTCCCCCGGAACCAAGATGGCTGCTGTATTTCCGCCTCTGGCTGCTCAAGATTGGCTGACAGAGGATCCCGCCTACTTCCTCCAGTCCATCACAGCATCTGGTCTCTGGGGGGGAACCTCACAGATGGACGCAGTACGGAATCCCCATGGGTGGCAGGATCTGTCACGGCAGGAGGTCGATCCTAGAGCTTTGTTCTTCACACGTGGACGGATGCCTGGAGGGGTTTCTCACAGCTACAGTACCAGAGATAGTTAATTTATGGCCCATGTCAGACCTGCAACCAAATGGCCTTAGAAGATCAAAAAGTGGTTTCTCCTGAAGGGGGGATGAGATTGAAGCTGCATTCCTGAAACCTCTTCACATATGCAACTAAGGAAGCTTCTTTAAAGTACATAGGATGTTAAAACACACACACTTCAGCAAATGACTTATCTTCTATGTAATAAAATTTAAGACTGACAACCCTAATGAAATTACCAAAAATATAAATTCCTTCACCGATCACTACTAGCTCCATGGAGAAAGTGGGTGTTAGTCTGGAGATGGGGCTGGTAGAACAGACTCTTCCTGGAAGGGGCTGTTCTCACTGGTCTAAGTCAACTCATGACAAACCTCTTGCTTTCATGGATTGGGAGGGACTGGTACTCAGAGTGCAGGTTTTTAGAGGAATACGCAGAAATTTGTCATTATCTGGTCAGTCTCCTCCCCCTCCAGCTCAGTTCCACTCCTAACCACCACCAGCTGTCGCCACTCAACCTCATCAGCCCTGCAATTTAAAAGGAGACTCAACCCCATCATTCAACGCCAGATCGTTGGGTGACTATGACTGGTCTCTCGTCTAGTTTTGCCCTGCTGTTTCTCTGCTCTCGTTCTGGTTCTAATGTTGTTCTCCTGCTTCAGGATACCCTCACCACGAGTGACGTTAGCTGGACTCTATTATCTACCCCCTCGGAGAACGGCGGACATCTCAGCCAATGCTGATCGCTGTAACTCTCCCAGCCTCGCCACACGCCACAGCCATCTCTGAACCATCGCCATCACAAGCTTCACCATCCCGGAGAGGAATTTAATAAAACTCTTCTTACCTGCTATTCCCCTGTCTTGTTTCTGGTTTTCAACACCTGGGTCCGCCACGTTCAGGAAAACATGACAAAATTACAATTAAAAGCTTAAAGATTTTATTTTGTATAGTATAAGCCCTTTAAGCCACTTAAAGGGTTGTCATGAAAATGGAATGTAGTATTGTCATGTGTGTGGTAAATGTATCGTGAAGTAAACATAACATATGGAGGATGCTGTCATATGGTAACTACAGTGTAGTTATTAATGTCCCATACTGACCATGTGGACCCATGGGTCTGCAAATTATATGAAGTGTCCAAAAAAACTAAGCTAATTGTGTTGCTGTTTCCCCTAATTTTTAACAGTCAGGCTTCACAGAAGGAGCATGTCCTTATCAGTGATCAGCACTAACAGGTCCCTCACCCAGTCCACAGAATTTAAAGGTTGAAAAAGGAAACATCCACACGACACTCACCTCCTTCCCCATTTTTTACCCTTGTGTGTTGCTTAAACATACAGGGTTGTAAGTCAGGTTTTACTATTACCTCTTGCTTGCAACGTCTCTGCAGAAAAAAACAATGTGCATGAACATTTCCTCTCTACAGGCTCATCGAGCAGACTAAGGCGTTGCTATTTCATGTGGGTTTATGTGTTTCCTGTACAGTTTTCACCACCTTTTCACCTGCAGACAGCATAAACCCACGTGTAAGGTTTGGTTTGGTTTTATGTTATTGCTCATTTTTTTCTCTATCTGGTTTTCTGTGCAGACTGGCTGTTACTCCGCCCTTTCTACAATTTTATGGAAGCTTAAAAATAAGAACCTTAAACATTTTCTGATTATTTTAGTAAAGAAACTTGAGAACAATGTTTGTTTCTGCTGTAGTTTTAGAAATGAACAAGAAATTTGACTTAAAACAAGTACATTTTCAGAACAGATTTGCAGAACAGATATACGATTCATGATTTTAGAGGATGAACAATACAATATGAAAAATATTTTTAAAAAAAGTTGAAATCCCTTTTAACAACAAAGTGCTCTCAGAAAATATTTCATTAGTCTTTTGTGTTTATTGAATGAAAAAATTGTTTTTAATTTCCAGTCATCTTACTCCTTAACTATTGTTTTTCTGGTTCTTTTTTCAGTTTCCTTTTTTTCTAATCTGTCCTGTTTTTTCCTACTCATCTGAGGTCAGCTCATGGGGGTCATGGCAGTCTGAAACTAATTTGCTGACATTCCTTGTCCACTTCCTAACAGGAATTTTGAGCCGCTCCCAGATTAAGTCCTTCCTGCTTATCTTGGCTCTTTCCAGGGGTTTCAGACTGACCAGACCTTCTATGTTTTACTAGTGTATTTTTTGTTTTTTTGATTGACATTGTGCTCCCGATTTTTTAACAATGCTCCAGATAAGAAGGAGACCGCAGCAATGTCCAAGGCCAATGTCCTGAAAAAACAAAAGTTAAGCGATTAAACAGAAGCACACATCCTCAGTAATGAACTTTAGGGTCATGGGCGTCTTTGTTCTTCAACCCTGATCCGAACGAGTCTGATCGGGGCAGACTATTCCAAACGGCGCGTTTACATGACGCATTTTCTTTCCAATTACTTTTGCCCATGTAAACGCGGCTACTGAGGCAACCCAACTGGGGAGAAATGTGTTCTATGAGAACTTCTAAAGAATAGACTGAAACAAAACAAAAGTTTCTATATTCTCTTCTAATTTCGTTTACTTTAGTTCAGCCCATCAATAAATCACAGAAATTAAACAAACATTTGTAACTTGTGTGTAGATAAACATTTAAAAGCATAAAGATTTCTAATACGGTCAGTTTGTGCATCAATACTTACAAGTGACTCCGTCTTGTAGGAATCTTTAATTCGTTCCTCTTCGTATATCAAATTTTTCTTGCAAGGCAATCCAGTCTGATTCAAGTTGAAGTTTGTTCTCAGACAAAAGTACCAGTCTCCATCAAACAGAACCATGGCTGTCCAGAGAGCTGCCACACTGAGGCAAAAAACTCTCAAAAACTCTCTTCCCAAAAGAGAAACAAGTCCAAGAGCAGGGCTCGTGAGTGCAGCAGTCCACCGTTGAAAAAAACGTCTTCTTGTAAAATTTTCTTACAACGTAGACAGCAAAGGTTAGAATCAGAGAAGGAAGAACCAAGTACAGCACACCATTTACATGTAGACCAGGTCGGCATGAACACACAAAATGCAAGTCAAATATATGCTGCAAGATAGATGTAAGAACCAAGAGCAGGAACAAACCCAACGGTCGTCTTAATTTTTCAAAAAGTTTCAAAATAAAATCCAGATTCATGTTAGTAGATGAGCTGTCTAAGGGGTTCATCACAGGTTAGAAGAGCAACCAGCAGCTTCTTTGGTCAGAACATGTCAGAATGGAACTCAGCATTGCTCCTTATAACTGCAGTAGAACTGTGGCACCGTGTGACAGTGGTGAACCAAAATATGCCCTATTTAGTTTCAAAATGATTGTGATGGACTTGAAGGTTCTCTCACTTCCCCAATCCCAGGGTGTCAGGCACTGAATGAGATCCCTAGATTGACCACAAACGTTGTCTGACAGTTTTACCCACAAACAGAGAAAATGAAACAAAAAAAACCCAACAGATTGTGGTCACTGTATTACAATGTGTGTGATTCCTAGACAACCTCTGGAGTCTCAAAGCTGCGATTCATTTACAACGTAATTGTTGAATTTTCTGCACTATCAGTAGCTATATTAATTATTATTTATATAGCCCACTATTACAACAATGAGCTTCATACCGGTAAGCGTGTAATAAACACGAAGTCATGAAGAACATGAAGTCATAGACTTCAATAGGTAATGGATGAACTAAACAGACTAAACTAAACTGGGCGTTCCTGCTCTTAGACCCTCTTTCTCGGTTAGGAGAAACTTCTTAAAAAAAAGGAATTCCGAGATTTCTATCAAGAGATCTCATCAAAACTCCTCATCATTCAACAGATGAAGCTGAAATGAAATAAAATGTAGATTTTGAAAAATACAGCTTCTAAACTGCATGTGGAAAATGTGGAAACACAGATTTTCACCTATTAAATCCAACCCAAATGTTTTTAATAGCTGCTCCATTTGACCACTGCTCTGCCATCAACATTTACCAAAGACAGACTGTAGTAACTTGTAGGAAGGAATGACAGGTTCGGGGTTCTCTTCAAGTGCAACTTTATTCTTCACGAATGGTCGGCGTGCGCCGTGTACAAAACTGTTGGCTGCTCCCAGTCCAGCTTCACTCTGAACTGCAGCATGGCTCACTGCTGCCCCCTTGCGGCCTGAACGGCAACATCTGCTGTGGCTATACAACATCTCTCCCCCCTTAGACTAAAAATACACCTCATAAGGGGACCACTTCAACTTCAGTCAACCAGGTTCAAAAACATACAATAACATCATAAAGAACGCAGTTACAGTCACATTGTTTTTTTTTTTTTTGTTTTTTTTTATATATATATATACACCAAACAAATAACCCCAACACAACAACAACAAAAAATCACGTTACATAATCTTTCATGTACGCTGGGGGCTTCCTGGGTCTCTGTGAACGTCTCACGTCTTGGTCGTGGCTCTGTTCTGACCGGCTGCGTCCTCCACTCTCAGTGACTTCCCCCTCACCCTCTGAACTTTTTTCCACACTCAAACCCTCCCCCTCACTTGATGGAAGCAATTCCTCATCCTCTATCTCAGCTTCTGTCACCACCCCAGGACTTTCTGGTTCCATCCGCCGGAACAACTGATCCACATGGCGTCTGACCACCTGTCTATTGCCCAGAACAACTCTGCAGGACACAGGTCCTGTCATCTCCTCAATCAAACCCGGAATCCACCGTGGACCACTGGCGTAGTTTCTCGTGTACACCAGATCTCCCGCTTCAAAGGTGCGCTCTCTGCAATGTTTATCATGGTGTTCTTTCTGTTTTGCTTGCCTTCTGGCCACTCTATCTTTCAAGTCTGGATGTACAAAATCCAGCAGACACCTCAATTTTCTGCCCATCATCAGCTCTGCTGGAGACCTACCCGTAGTTGTTTGAGGGGTGATGCGATAAGAAAACAGAGCCCTGTTTACTTTGGTCTCCAACGTCTCTCCTTTGCTTTTCTTCATGAGTTCTTTAAATGTCTGTACTGCTCTTTCAGCCAACCCGTTGGATGAAGGGTGGTAAGGTGCTGCAGTCACATGCGTGATGCCATTGCGACTAACAAACTCTTGAAACCGTTCACTCACAAAACATTGAGCATTGTCCGATACGATCATCTCAGGAATACCATGGGTACTAAAACTGCTTCTCAAACTCTCCACTGTAGCTGCAGCGGTAGCGGATGCCACAGGATGCACATCTAACCACTTGGAATGTGCATCCACAATGATCAAGAACATTTTTCCCATGAAGGGACCCGCATAATCAATGTGAAGTCTCCTCCAGGGTTTATCAGGCCACTCCCAAGGATGGAGTGGAGCGTGTTCAGGTGCCTTCCTTTGTTCCTGACACACCGTGCACGTTTTAACTTTATTTTCTATATCCAAGTCCATATGAGGCCACCATACATAACTCCTAGCCAATGCTTTCATCCGGCTCATCCCAGGATGAGCCTGATGTAGCTGCTCTAACATGTAAGGTTGGGCCCTGGCAGGCATTACAGTTCTTGCTCCCCACAAAACACAACCGTCTTGCACACTCAACTCCTCTTTTCGAACTTCAAAAGGCTTTAACTCACTGTTTTTGTGGTTGGGCCATCCCCTCTGAATGTATTCTCGTACTTTAGCAAGAGTTGGATCTTTGGTTGTCCACTTTTTTATTTGCTCTGACATTAATAACGGTCCTTGCATTTCCTCCATCATCAATACATGTTCTTCAGGTGTGTCTTTGTCTGACTCTTCTGATATGGGGAGATGACTCAACCCATCTGCATTAGCATTTTTCTTACCTTCGCGGTACAATATGACATATTCATATGCCCTCAGCAGAACTGCCCATCTCATTATCCTCTGTGAGGCCATCTGAGGGACCGCTTTCATCTCATTTAACAGACTGACCAAGGGCTTATGATCTGTGCAAATAATAAACTTCCTCCCGTACAGATACTTGTGGAAATACTGTACTCCGAAAATCACAGCCAACCCTTCCTTATCCAGCTGAGAGTAATTTCGTTCAGCTGCCCCAAGGGTGCGAGACGCAAACCCTATAGGTTTTTCCTGCCCATCAGGCATGCGGTGAGCTAATACTGCCCCCACCCCATAGGGAGACGCATCACAAGACAGAATCAGCTCTTTCCTTTCATCATAATGCACCAACACACGATCTGACTGCAGCAGTTCTTTGGATAGCTTGAACACTCGTTCTTGGTCTGGACCCCACACCCACTTTTCATCTTTCCTGAGCAGCTTATGTAGAGGTGCCAACAGAGTAGACAGATTTGGTAAAAACCGATTGTAAAAATTTAGCAATCCCAAATAAGCTTTTAACTCTGTCACTGACGTGGGTGAAGGAGCTTCTTGAACTGCTTTCACTTTAGCTGGGAGAGGGAGAAGCCCTGTTTTATCTACTTTGTGACCCAGAAAAATGACTTCCTTCTCCAAGAACTGACACTTGCTCCTTTTTAACCGCAGCCCCGACTCCTTAAGTCTTTGGAGCACTTGATCCAAAATCTGAAGGTGTTCTTTTTCACTTCTACCTGTCAAAATAATATCATCCAGATATACGGCTACATTTGGAATGCCCTGTAACACATTCTCCATGGTCCTCTGAAAAATGGCAGGGCTAGAACTCACTCCAAAAGGAAGCCTTGTATAAGTGAACAAACCTTTAGGTGTGTTCACTGTAACATACTTCCTGGCCTCCTCATCTAACACTATCTGCTGATATGCATGACTCATGTCTAACTTGGTGTATTTTTCTCCTCCTGACAGGCATGCAATCAAGTCCTCCATCCTAGGAATAGGGTACTGTTCTAATGCAGATACTTTGTTCACTGTTAACTTATAGTCCCCACAAATCCTCACAGTACCATCTGGCTTTAAAATGGGAACGATAGGTGCAGCCCAATCAGAAAATTTTACTGGCTCAATTATCTTCTCCTTTAAGAGCCTCTCTAATTCTTGCTCCACCTTGTGTCTCATAGCAAATGGAACAGAGCGTGGTTTGTAGAACTGAGGATTTGCTTCCTTTTTCACACATATTTTTGCTGAGAACCCTTTCAACTTCCCAAGCTCCTCTTTAAAAACTGTTTCATGTTTTACCAACACTTCCTGAAGTGCCTCCTCCCCCTCCTGCACTCTGTTCACCTTTTCCCAATCTATTTTGAGAGCTTTAATCCAGCCCCTGCCCAACAGACTAGCCCCTGAGCCTTTGACCACCACCACCGCCAGATTCTGCACGCTGCCTCCATGTTGCACCTTCACCTTGGCAGCCCCTAACACTGGCACTGCATGGCCCCCATAGGTTCTTAACTTCAAACCACACGGCAACAACTTTGGTCTCTTATTGTCTTTAAACACACCATCAAAAGATTTTTTTGACATTATGGTGTAACCACAGCCGGTGTCTACTTCATAGGTTACCCTTTTACCGTTTACAACCAACTGTGTCCTTATAGGATCTTCCTTTGGTATACGAATCTCCTCTCTCATGTTGTACATTGTTTTAACACTCTCTGTCAGGTGAAACATGTCATCCTCTTCACTGTCACTCTGGCTGATTTCCCCCTGCATATAATGCGTCTGTTTCGTTTGTCTCCCACTCCCGCCTTTGAGCTGCTTGTTTTTCTCTCTGTCCCCCGGTCTCATCCTACAGACCCTTCTGATGTGTCCCATCTTACCACAGTTGTGACATTTCTCTGAGGCAAACCTGCAGTCATTTGCGAGATGATTAGTCCCTCCGCATCTGAAACACTTTTTAGAGTCCCCCGGCGGCCCCTGTTGACTGCCGCTCACAGCCAACACCGGAGCTGCTGTCTGACTTCCTCGTCTGTGATCCCCACTGCTCCGTAGATCCTCCATGTCATGGCCACAGCCATCTTGAACGCCCTGTCGAAGGTCAATCCGTCTTCAGACAGTAGCTTCCGCTGAATCCTGTCGTCATTGATGCCGCAGACCAGCCGATCCCTCAACATCACGGTCAAAGTGTCTCCAAAGTTACAATCTTGCGCCAGCTTCCGCAGTTCGGCAACGTAATCCCCCACACTTTCGACGTGCTTTCTGTCCCTCGTATTAAATTTCCACCTCTGGGTTATCTCGCTCGGTTTTGGGTGAAAATGGTCCTTTAACAGCCTCACCAACTCCTGGTAGGATCGCTCTCCGGGCTTTACCGGGCTAAGCAGGTTCCTCATCAGCGCGTAGGTCTGCGCTCCCACGCTGCTCAGCAACACCGCCCGCTTTTTAGCCGCGTCGTCAATCCCATTTGCGATGAAAAAATGGTCCAGAATTTCACAGTACTCTTCCCAGGACTGCTCCTTGCTGTCAAACTGGACCAACGAGCCCACTGTGGCTGCCATCGTCTCCCCCAGTGTGCTCACCGACCTCTCTGCTAGCTTGATAGCCACGTGTTTCCTTGCCTCTCCGCCGCCGCCTGGTTAACTGAAGCAGCTACCACCCCTTGCACATGTGGACTCCCTGCTTGTTCATTTTTATCCTCGTCGCCATATGTAGTAACTTGTAGGAAGGAATGACAGGTTCGGGGTTCTCTTCAAGTGCAACTTTATTCTTCACGAATGGTCGGCGTGCGCCGTGTACAAAACTGTTGGCTGCTCCCAGTCCAGCTTCACTCTGAACTGCAGCATGGCTCACTGCTGCCCCCTTGCGGCCTGAACGGCAACATCTGCTGTGGCTATACAACACAGACACATTTGAAGGCTCCAGCAACTTTGTGACCTTTGTGACAACCTTGTTTGGCAAAGCCGCTTTTCTCCACAGAACTTGGTAGAGAATGTTATTGATTGGGTTAACGGTTGAAGAGTTAAAGTAGTCTAAAGAATGTAAACATTGGAGCTAAAGCTCTCTTAGTGTTAATTTTGAACTGAAACATGACCAGTACAGATGCACTTGCTGGCTTCACAGAAGCATTTTTCCTACAGCTGTAGGAACAAAGATGGTAATGTGACCATAATTTCTGAATTACCGGTTTCTGTTTAGAAATGGATTTTTCTGGACCAGAACTCTATTTTTGTTCCTACCAATCCTGGCACTTTATCTATTACAGTTTACAAACCATCAAAATAATGCATTGATTTTATTTACAAATCGATTTATTTCTCATTTCACCCTTAAAGGCTATTTTGACTTCTGTGCAGCAGATGTAGAAGTTTTGGTTTAAAGTTTTACACGATGCTTTGGGTGATGTTTACCGATACAAATGTCATTTTTCTACTGACAACAGTTGACTGTAGATTTTAAAATTATAATAATTTATTGATCCCACAATGGGGAAATTCTTCTCCAAATTTTTGACCCATCCCCTGGGGGAGTGGTGAGCTACAGCTTAACAGCGCTCGGGAGTCTTGCCTAAGGACCCATCACCCTCACTGGGTGATGTCACCATTGATATGGTAATTGACTCAGTACCATTGAATCGAACCCTGGATTCCTGCATTGTAGCCACTCACCTTACCAACTGAGCTACCCAGTCAGTTGGTATTCCCTGTCATATAAAGGTTTATTATGGCCCGCAGCAGCAGCCACTGACTGCAAGGACCATATTGTTTTCGCAGTTGGAACGACGACTTCGCCACCTTTCAGCGAGAATGTGACCCCCGCCGCATGCTCAAAAAGTCACCAAAACGTGCACACACCTGGGATAAATTGCAAATGAATTTTCCACAAAGTCAACGTCACCCCCCGAAGACAATGACTGTAGCTGCCACATTTTCTTTTGAATTTAGTGTGTCTTTTTTGAAGGGCTTTAAGGTTATTTTAAATGTGTAGTTTTATAAGCCACCTGTAGATGTCGCTTCGGTCAAATTAAGTTAGAAAAGCAGAGAAGGAAAAAGAGAGCACGAAGTAAGATCCATAAGGAAGATCAGCGTCAAGCAAGAAAAGAAACTTAAGAAAGAAAAGAGGTTCTAATTCCCAAAGACGTTCTAATTCCCTTTTTGGCAGCATACAGCCAACGAGGTATGTTTATTTTATGTTGGTATTTTTATTGTGAGTGTAAATGTTTATTTTCGAAATTTGTACTTGTTTTGATAAGCATTAATTGTTTTGTTTGTGCTTTCTATAGTTTTCACGGTGTGTGTAAGACAATAAAGACACCCGTTTAAGAAAACCACTTGTGTCTGGACTGACTGCGAGGGAATTACAGTGAAAACTCGGACTGTTCATCTACGCGAGTGGGCAGCGCATGGCAAGGCGGCATGATCAAAGAACCAACGGGCTCGTCGGCGCATGATTGGAGTTGCATTCAAGGAACGTCTGAAACGGCAGGTGCACGCAGGGACGTAAGCAGAGCACAGTTAGAAGAACAGTGTGAAGACAAGGCCATACTACGTTTGAACACTCTTAAGTTAAGTGTGGTCTAAGTAAGAAAAGCAAGATTTAAGGTTGATTAAGCAAACTGAGTTAATTAAGGTCTTTGTAGCAAACGGTTTCATGTGTTTATAAGTTTGACAGCTTTGTTATGTGCAAGTTCAAACGTTTGATTTAAAGAGCAAATATATTTTATTTCATATTGGTACATGTTATTTGTAAATTCAAGTTTTGGCGAATACTATTTTGATATTTTACTGAAAGCTATTAAGCATTATTTTTGTTGTTTTTGACTAAGTTACATTTTATAATCTTATTACAGTTAAATGTTACATGGATGCTGCATTTAATTTAATTTTCAAGAGCAGACTGTAAACTACTGTTTAAGTTACAAGTTCATTTAATTATTCAACATTTAGTATCACTGACAAAGGACAGACCCATGTTCAACCTGAGCCCAGTGCAGACCTTCAAAAAGACTCTGATGAAGAACAAGTTACAAATCCTGAAGCCCAACACCAACTTGTGTCTCAGTTACGGAGAAGCAAAAGGATCAAAACTTATGCAGAGAAGAGCATTAATGGGCTTCAGCAGAAGTTCAATTACATTTTTGAAAAATGGAGATCACATACAAAATCATCTAAGCAGTTATTGTCAAAATCTGAACCCTTAACTGAAGAACTGCTCAGTGATATTATGGGGGATGTTGCAGGCCTTTCTGCAGATGTCCAGCAAGCATACGAAGACTTACGCCAGCTCACAGCTCCTGATCAAGAAACACGTCGCAAAGTGGATGTTTGTGTGCAGACCTCTAAGTTTATTGTGTCCAAAGCAGGAAGTTACATGGAAGGAAAGGCTACAGAAGAGGACCAAGAATGGCCAGATGTAGGCTCTCTCTTTGAGTCAACTATAAGTAAGTCACGCACCTCTGAACATTCCAGCAGGTCCTCTGTAAAACATCAAGAAGCCCTGGCAGATGCAGCTGCAAGCCAAGCTGTTTTAAAGGTATTGGAGGAACAAGAAATCGAACAACTAGAAATTGAAAGACTTGAAATTGCAGTTAGGAAAAGAGCAGCAGAGCAAGAAGCCTTAGCCAGAAGACTTCGTTTAGAAAGAGAAGCAGAAGAACTTAGGCTGAGAATGCAAAGAGAAGAAAACGAGGCTAATCTTAAAGCTAAACAAGAGGAAGAATATACAGCCCTGCAGAGATCACTTGAGGAAAAGAAAAGAAAGTTGCAGCACTTAGAAAAGGTGAAAGATTTACGTGCAGCTCAAGCAAGAATGCAGGTGTATGACCAAATGAGTGTTACGGAAGAACACAAGAAGAGCATAACAAAGAGAGTCACACAAGACAAAGCCTTCACACGCATAAGTGTTCCCCCACTGCAAGACCATTCTACCTCAAATGTTGCACCCACACCTCCAAATGATGGTACAGCAGAGCTTGTTAAAGCGCTAGCAGGTGCATTAAATGCTAGTAGAATACCTGTTCCAGAACCACTAATCTTTCATGGCGATCCATTAAGATATAGTGATTGGAAGCTCTCGTTTCACACTCTTATTGACCAAAAGAACATTCCAGAAAAGGAGAAGATATTCTACCTCCGCAGATATGTAAGCGGCCAAGCTAAGAGTGCGCTGGATGGATACTTCTTGCATGGAACTGAGTCAGCTTATGTTGCTGCATGGAAAGTACTCGATGAAAGATACGGGAATCCATTCACTATTGCAAAGGCCTATAGAGACAAGCTTCATGCTTGGCCCAAAATTACATCAAAAGACAGCGTTGAACTCAGAGACTTTGCAGATTTCCTACGCAGTTGTGAAGCAGCCATAGTTCATATTAAGTCATTGGAGATCTTAAACGACTGTAATGAGAACAGAAAGATCCTTTCCAAGTTACCTGATTGGCTCACTGCAAGCTGGAACCGCAAAGTTATTGAAATTGAAGAAGAAACCAACACATTTCCAACTTTCCGCCAGTTTGTCTCATTCTTAACAAGAGAAGCAAAGATTGCCTGTAACCCTGTTACGTCGTTGCAGTCACTAAAGCAAAGTGAGTCAGACAGCTCAGAAAGATTGAAGAACACAAGACAAAGAAACATAGGCGCTAAAACATTAGCTACAACATCACAGGAAAATGCAACTTTGTATTGTATGTTTTGCAAGAAACTCAAACATAGTCTTCAGAACTGCAGGACCTTTCTGGAAAAGACTGTTGCAGACAGAGTCAAGTTCATTCAAACAGAAAGGCTTTGTTTTGGTTGCCTCAAGCCTGGCCATCAGTCAAAAGGCTGTAACTACAGAAGCATCTGTGAGAAGTGCAAAAAAAGGCATCCTACTTGCCTACATGAAGATCGCAGCAAGGAAGAACACAGACCACCGCAAGACGAGACAAACTCAACTAATGAAAGACCAAACCAGAAGAATCCAGCTCAAGCCCAAAAGATGACAACAACAGCTACAACAAACAGAGTTATACGTCCAGAAGGCAATATGCAAACAGCAGCAATAATTCCTGTTTGGCTTTCATCTACTAAGCAACCATCACATGAAGTTCTCACATATGCATTATTGGACTCACAAAGTGATACGACTTTTGTTCTGAGTGAAATTGCAGAAACGCTGAACACCAGTAAGGATCCAGTCAAGCTTGAGCTGTCTACTATGGCGTCAAGGACCACAGTTGTTCAGTCTCAAAAACTAAAGAATCTTCAAGTGCGTGGTTTCTACTCAAGTAAGAGGATCAGTCTACCACCAACTTTCACTCGAGCGTTCATCCCAGCTAACAAAAATCACATTCCAACAAATGAGACAGCAAGGGCTTGGCCACATCTTGAACATCTCCAAGCAGAAATTCCTCCTTTGCAAGAATGTGAAGTAGGTCTGTTAATCGGGTATAACTGCTCTCAAGCACTACTTCCCAGAGAAATTGTGTCAGGTGAAGAAGATGAACCTTATGCTCAACGTACTGATCTCGGCTGGAGCATAGTCGGACAAAGCAATCCATGCTTGGATTATGGAGATGCTATTGGGGTCAGTCATCGCATTGTCGTGAGGAAGGTTATTCCAGATCTCAAACCTTTTTCTGGTCTTCAGAGCAATGTCCACTTCATAAACAGAACCAAAGTAAGAGATGTTACTTCTTCTGACATTATTAAAGCATTGGACTTGGATTTTCCAGAGAGGAAATTTGAAGACAATCCTGCAGATCATGCATCTCGTGGCTTAACTGCAGAACAATTGAAGTCATCCAATTGGTTCACAGGACCACATTTTCTTCATCAACAGAAATTACCTGAAAGAGACTTCATGGTGGGAGAGATCAAGGAAGACGATCCTGAGCTCCGCAAGGCATTTGTATGCAACACCAAAGTGACAGAAGAAAGAACAATGCTAGATCGTTTCGAGAAATTCTCAGATTGGTCTAGATTGATCAGGGCAGTTGCATTGTTAAGAAGAAAAATCAAAAGGTACAGAGGTATGACACAAAATACCAAAGAAGGGACAAATTTAGAAGAGCGGAAAGAAGCTGAACTAGTGGTTGTTAAACTTGTTCAAGGAAAAGCGTTTTCAAAGGAAATAAAAGATTTGAAAGCAAAAAAAACAGTTGCAAAGACTAAATACAGTAAGCTGTACAAGTTAAGTCCATTTTTGGATGAAGAAGGAATACTCAGGGTCGGAGGACGTTTGAGTAACGCTGCGCTCCATCCACATGTGAAACATCCAGCTATATTACCGAAGGACAGTCATGTGTCTACTTTGCTGATTAGACATTTTCATGCAAAAGTTCAGCATCAAGGACGTGGAATGACACTCAATGAACTGCGAGCTAATGGATGGTGTATCCTTGGATGTAGTGGTGCAGTCTCATCTTACATCTTCAAATGTGTCAAATGTAGGAAGCTTAGGAGGAGTACAGAAGTACAGAAAATGGGAGATTTACCTTCTGACAGGACAGAATCCACTCCACCTTTCACCTATGTTGGCATGGATTGTTTTGGACCACTTCATGTGAAGGATGGACGTAAAGAGCTGAAGAGATATGGATTGATACTAACCTGTTTAAGTTCACGAGCTATCCATATTGAAGTTGTAGATGACCTAAGCACAGATGCATTTATTAATGCTCTGCGGGCCTTTATCGCCATCAGAGGACATGTTCGTCAGCTGAGATGTGACAGAGGAACCAATTTTGTTGGTGCTCAGAGAGAGTTTGCAAATCTGATCAAAGGGATGGATCAAGACAGAATCAAAGCATTTGGATGTGAATTCCTCATGAACCCCCCCTCAGCAAGTCATATGGGAGGGATATGGGAGAGACAGATAAGGACAATAAGGAGTGTTCTTAATGCCATCCTTGATCAATCAGCAAAAAGATTGGACACTGCGTCATTGCGAACATTTTTGTATGAGGTTATGGCAATCATAAACAGCAGGCCACTCTCAGCAGAATATCTCAATGATCCAACTGGACCTCAACCATTAACACCTAATCATATTCTAACAATGAAGTCTACCATCATTCAACCTCCACCAGGGAAGTTCCAAAAGGAAGATCTGTATCTTCAGAGGAGATGGCGAAGAGTACAATATCTTGCCAATGAGTTTTGGATCCGATGGAGGAAAGAGTATTTACTCAACTTACAGTCAAGAGAAAAATGGCATGTGCAAAGAAGAAATCTGAAGATAAATGACATTGTTCTACTTCAAGAAGATCTTGCGCCACGCAATAAATGGAAAATCGCTAGTCACAGATGTCTATCCTGGGGCAGATGATAAAGTGAGAAAGGTTAGACTATTGGTTAGCGAGACTGTTTTTGACAAACATGGTAAACATACGACCAAGACTGTTACACTTGACCGACCTGTACATAAGGTTATTGTATTGGTTGAAGTAGACTAACTTTTGTGTTCATTAATGTTCATATTTAAATGATAAGTTGAATAATTGAAATCTCATTAAGAGGTTGTGAGATTTGGTGGGAGTGTAGCTGCCACATTTTCTTTTGAATTTAGTGTGTCTTTTTTGAAGGGCTTTAAGGTTATTTTAAATGTGTAGTTTTATAAGCCACCTGTAGATGTCGCTTCGGTCAAATTAAGTTAGAAAAGCAGAGAAGGAAAAAGAGAGCACGAAGTAAGATCCATAAGGAAGATCAGCGTCAAGCAAGAAAAGAAACTTAAGAAAGAAAAGAGGTTCTAATTCCCAAAGACGTTCTAATTCCCTTTTTGGCAGCATACAGCCAACGAGGTATGTTTATTTTATGTTGGTATTTTTATTGTGAGTGTAAATGTTTATTTTCGAAATTTGTACTTGTTTTGATAAGCATTAATTGTTTTGTTTGTGCTTTCTATAGTTTTCACGGTGTGTGTAAGACAATAAAGACACCCGTTTAAGAAAACCACTTGTGTCTGGACTGACTGCGAGGGAATTACAATGACATCACGGCCAGCGATCCCATCAAAAAAATGAATGGGCCGAAAATCGCGTATGGGGCCGAACAAAATGTACTTCAAAATACAGTCGCGAAACCAAAACACACGTGTTTTGTGGCGAACTCTGAGAATTGGCGATTTTTGTGTTTTCCCACGATATGGGGAAACGACACTTTTGTTTGAGCGATTTTCACGCAATTGCACACACTTGCTGCCAGCTCCAGTCTACAAACACCCCAGAAGTGTCGTTGACCTTTGACCTTGGGAAAAGGCCGCCATCTGTAATTTTCTCAAAAAAGCACCTTTAGCACCAGATACAAACGAAAACTTGTCGTTGGAATTTTCATCAATCGTCTCGTAACTTTTCGGGCATCAACGGCCAGCTACTTTGGACAAAATGTTGGAATTAGAAGGTGTAGATTTTGAAAGGCGTGCGCGTGGCGAGCTAGCAAAGTGGCGCACTGTTATAACTCCCATGCCTTTCAATACAATACAGTGAAAATTGAATGCATGCATTTATGCCTGGATCTGAATACATTGAAAAACACTGGACAAGGACATATAAGGAATGTGGGCGTGGTTAGCATAAAACTACTGTTGCTAAGGACAACAAAAAGTGTACTTTCCCTGATTCGTCCGAACCTAATGTCAATCTGTTCGTCCTCCCGAGGCAAACAAAACATAAAATGGTTGCTATGGAGATAAAATCAACAGAAAAGCGGCCATTTTGAAAAAAAGTGGGTTTTTTATCAACTCATGACATATAGCTTTCATCAATGGAGCAATGTGTTTTTCTGAGTAAGTTAATGATGCTGATCGCTATGCTAGCACTTTTAGCCACGTTAGCATAGCTAGCATAATTAGCATCTTAAACAATGTGTTTTTCGTAGTCAGTTGATGATGCTGATCGCTATGCTAGCACTTTTAGCCACGTTAGCATAGCTAGCATAATTAGCATCTTAAACAATGTGTTTTTCGTAGTCAGTTGATGATGCTGATCGCTATGCTAGCAATTTTAGCCACATTAGCATAGCTAGCATAGTTAGCATAATTAGCATTTTAAGTAATGTGTTTTTCCGAGCCAGTTGATGATGCTGATCGCAATGCTAGCACTTTTAGCCACATTAGCATAGCTAGCATAGTTAGCATAATTAGCATTTTAGGTAATGTGTTTTTCCGAACGAGTTGATGATGCTGATCGCTATGCTAGCACTTTTAGCCAAATTAGCATAGCTAGCATGATTAGCATTATTAGCTTATGCAGCTTTTTCTATCCCTCATCAAAGGTGGGCGGTGAGGGCGGTGAGGGCGGCGGTGGTGCGTAGAGTTGGGCGTGGAAGGCGGGTTTCGTCTGCGGGCCATACAACGCCGCTTGCGGCTTTAATTTTGGATTGTTATCATGACATCTTTCAAAAGCACAGCTATACAAAGCACATTGATTCTTCTTCTTCTTTTGTCCAAATGATGAAGCAAAAAGTTGTTTTAAAGAAGCCGGCGCAGTGATACAAAACATTTAAGCTAGCCGACTGGAACTTCTGTTTTCACCGCACACCCAGCAGCCAATCAGAATCAAGTATTCAACCGGACCATTGTATAATTAGGGATCTAAAAGATATAGGTAGCAAAATAAGGATGGAACACTGAGTTACAGCAGTTTCATTTGTAAACCATAAATACCAACATGTTGGTCGAAAGGTCTAGAATAAATCTGGAGGTAAAGAATCTGTTTTTCTTCCTGTTTTCTTTTTGTAACTTCCTTGCAGGTTTGAGTGTCTAATGCAAATTTCCTTTGGACTTTTTGTTTTTGATGATTAAATACTAAAATTCCAGTAAAAACAACAACAACAAAGTTTTTCAAAGTGATTTTCATTGATAGTTTTAAATACCAAATTAACAATAAATATCCACATTGCATCCGTTTCAGTAGTGCAATTGGTAAATGGTAAATGGCGTATACTTATAGAGCACTTTTCTACCTTCTTCAAGGCCCAAAGCGCTTTACAGTCACACACACACACACTTTTACACACTTGGACACAAACATGTTGAACCTTTTATTTATCGATTTGTGGACCATGCATCAAGAGGAGCATTGAATCACGTGAAAGGAGAAGATGTGCTCGCCTCATAATATTCACAATCATTTCATTTCTGTATTAAAAAGCTGTACTATGAATCTGAACAGACTTACCTACCAATTTTAATGTCTTGATCGTTGTCCACTTCTGTGGAAAGAGAGAAAATGATGCTGTTAGCCTCTATGACACACGCAGAACTGGAGTCTGTGTGTTTTAACCCTGTAATACACAGAACCTCACCTGCTGTCGTGCTTTTGTCGTTGCCTGATGTTGGCTTATCTTCTAGAGGAGGAGGTGGAAAAAAGTCAGTTTAAATCAGAGATTTCCGTCTGCAAATGTCACAAGTTTAACCGCATCTGAGCCAAATGATCAGCAAATGCAGACCCTGTTAAAACAGGCCTTCAAGTTTGAAAGGAAAAATGGTCTAAGCAAGAATTCTGATTTAAAAAAAAATTCTAAACATGTTTTCTTACTTCTCAGCCATGTTCCGCCGGGTAACTCCCCCCCTCACTAAACCACTGAAATACTGTGTATATTTTTTCACAAAAGTCTCTTTACTTCCTAAAATTCAGATTTTCCAGAGTACAAAGGTTACTCATAAAGCATTTTTCCCCCCACTTAGATAAAAATGATATGCAAATGAAGGAAGACCTGGACTGTGTTAAATGTCTGTTATGTGACTTTTCTCATGACAACACAGGTCAGTTTACAACAGACGTTTATTTGCGATTCTGCAGGTCATCACACTTCTTGTGGGACATTGCGTGCCTTCGCTTTCATTTCGCCTCCATTACGCACGAAAACGCGTTTCCGCTTGTCAAGAAAAAGAGTCTCTTTGAGTCCAAGGTATTCTTTTTTGCAGTTCTTTCTCCCAGCTTGAACTCCTAATTGCTGCAACTTCATGAGCAAAAGACGTGCTCACCTGTGGCCAACATAAAAGGCTCAAATTCTTGCGAGAATAATTCTATTCTTCTGTTGGATTTGTGTGTTTGCACAGAACAACGGAGCAAATTAAAAAGCAGTTCTCAGTCATGGAACCAACATTGAGGATCAAGTTGACTCCACCAATTCGAGCTTCTGATCTTATTTTGATCATTTTAAATCCCAGATCTGCTTCATCTCCTCTCACTTAAGCTCCTCCTCCTGACCACTCTACTTAAACCTGTTTACATTGTTAACTGTATTTGTGTATTTAGTTTTTATTGTTGTTCTTATGCTGAGATGGGATTCTTCTGGTTTTCTTAATGTATTTATTTTTGTACAGTTCTGGTTCTGGTTCTGTCCAGGACTTTGAGCAGCTGTGAATGTGCTTTGGAACCAAATAGATTGATTGAATTTATTGACTAAATGATTAATTGATTGGTTGGTGGGTTGATTGATTGATCTATTGATTAATTGCATAGTCAGCTTTGGTTAATGTACCTCTGGAGCAATAAAAACCTACATTTGAGCCCAGGGCAAACCAGTGGACGTGACACTGGGCAGGAGTAGGCGGGGTTTCCTTTGTAACACATGGTTGCAAAAATCCGGTGTGCAACTCTCTACCAAACCACCTGTGCCAATCAGTTAAAAGCTGATTGGTTGTGGCGACCCCTGGTGGGATGGACCGAAAGGTGAACAAGAACCTGTGAGGTCGCCACAATCAATCATTGACCAATCATGATCATTGATGATCATTGATCAATCAATGTTTCACTCCACCAAGATGAAGAGCAGAAAGATGATGATAACTGCTGCTGCTTTATCCTGCTAATGACTCATCTACACAGTCATGAATGATCAGAGGCGGGTGGAGAATTAAAAAATACTATTCAAGTAATTCTCCTGGAAATTACTTAGGAAAAAGGAAAAAAGTAACTGGTGAGAAAAGTACTGATGTACTGAAAAACTGTTTGGATTCATGTGACCTGCAGAAGCTAGAGAGAAATTAAACTAAACTGAACAAAAAGTAACTTTCTGTTGCTTAAATTGTTGGATTATTAACACACGTGGGCTTATAATTGATAAGTCTCAATAAAGTTTTTTTTCATGTAAACCATATTTATGTTTATATATTTGAATGCAGTTTTCTACAAATACTGACGTTATAGTGATTTAGTTAAGTATTTCTAAAATAAATATTACAATAGTTGCAAACAAAAAAAGAGGAAACACGACAGATACAGCCAAATGGAACTGAGTCAGGCTGAATCTGAATTCTCGCCCTAACCCTACAGCTCCTCCCTACCCCTCCATTTGTGGGGGCATTTGATGGGCTAGTGGTGTCCAAACTTGTTTTTTAAGGCGAAAACGGTGATCTGTGTCGCGCCGAGCCGTGGAAGACTACTGCATTTCTTTATGTGGGTGTCCTCTGAAGCACAGACGTTTACATTCGACTTTAAGTCATGACATTGTATTTTTAGCATAATTTATAAAAGTTATAAGTGATGTTCTGTATTTTCTGAGCGCTAGCAGGTGACTATTGATGACATCATCAAGGGGGAGTAACCTCCGAATTAGAAGTCGCTCTTTTTCCATGTCTCTCCCTTTGGAGGCTACATGCAGGGGTAGTTAGAAGCCGTAGTGAGGGGGAGGAATTCAGGTTCAGCCCAGGAGTTTTGGATCTTCATCATAAATAAAAGGTACGGTGCAGAAAAACTGCTCTGACAAAGACAGATTTGACCAAAAGTTACTTCAGTAAAACCACTACCCACCAGTGTAAACTACTGAGGTACTAACATAACTACAATGAAGAAGAGTTAAAGCCAAAGAGGAGTCCTTACGGGGTCGCATGCAGGTATGAGTGTGTAGCGGTTGACACCACCAGTGCTCCCTCTGTTTACTGCAGACAAACAGGAACACAAAGTTACAGCAATGTAAACACATAAAAAAACTAAAGTTCTCTCATTAAAGGTTTCCTTTGTGTTCGGTTTAACATAACTGAAAATAAAAAAATCAAAGTTTTTCTATCATGATGTTCTTTCCAATTCAAAGATGACAGTGGAGGAGTCAAAGAGCTGCTGTTTAGTCCCTCACACTTAACAGTTCAATATTGCTGGTTGCATTAGATCAAAGAGTTTTCATTTTAAATGTTTAAATGCTTCAGATTTGTTACAAAGAATCTGATTGAAAAAAGGCCTCTGGCTCTCAGTTCTTGGAGCTCCTGCACCCCCTGGTGGCCGTTTGTGAGCTCTGCAGGAAACTTTCTGTTGCCATCAGTTATGAATGATGAAGGAGCTTGACGTGTCTTTATGTTCTCGACACCTTTTGAGCGTGGCCGCAGAGGGAATCAGACAAGCAAAGGAGGCTCCACAGGGCAGCCTCCTGGCCTGCCACCACTGCGCGTCGGTCTGGTCCACCACCTCCAGCAGGTCTCCTCTGCTGAAGGACATGCCTGCATCTGGACATGGGATGGAGGAGTCCTTCCGGGGGCAGTAGTCCACCATGGCCCTCATGTACACCTACAACCAGAGGAGTTATGGGAGGAAGTAGAAAAAAAACACAGCCTCCAAATGAAATGAAATAAGAAAACACTGTTCCTGTTTTTGTTTGATGATGGTAGGACGGGAAGAATTTACTATATCTATAGGATAAACGAAAATTTTCTTGGCAATCAATGTTAGTTTCTTTATTTATTTATTTAAAAACATATATTTTTCTGACCATTTGACTAATATAGCAAGACGTTGCTAACTTTCAACACAGTAAACAAAACTTTGGTTGAAATTCCTTTTATTTGAGGCATATTAGTCCTAATGGGATTTAAAGAAGCATTCGTAAGCATTTCTATCCATCCCTCCATTTTCTGAATTTATTTTGGTGTCTCAGGGTTGCTGGAGCCTAACCCAGCTTTAGTTGGGCAAAGGTAGGGCAGACCCTGTGAAGGACTGGGCGGCTCGCCAGTCCATACCAGAGTCCCACTATTTAGCTGGATTGGATCAATTTTCACTGAGCTTCTGTGGATAAAAATAATCATTTCTAAGCTTAGAAAACATAGAACTCTTGTTAAAGTAAACATGTGTGGAATGGTTGAGAAGATAACAGAGTCAGTAAAGGCTTTTGCATCCTGGCGTTAAGTTGACTTGTGTTTTTCTAGAAATACACTGAGGACTTCCTGGAAATGAAGGATCATCAGATTAAAAGCTGAAAAGCTCTTGTGAGGACAAGTTCCTGCTCGAAATGGTTCAGTCTCATTCAAAAGAAACTTTTTGTGTTTCATTTCTCTTGTAAATATAATGTTAAATCATAGAAGTGCTGCAGGGTTTTGACCATTCCAAACTTATTTAATAAAAACTTTATATCTATATGTATGAATATGCAGTATATAAAGTTCAAAATACAAACAATGCAGTTCCTTAAATCTCCACTGACTGCTGGTTTCTGACAGGAACAATACAATTTATTCTAAATATGAAATGTCACGACCAAAAAGATTCCTTTGGAAGTCACTGACATGTTTCAGAGGAAGAAACCAGCCTGATGGTCACTTATTAAATTCAATTTGAATTCAATTCAATTCAATTTTATTTGTATAGCCCAAAATCACAACAACAGTCGTCTTGATGGGCTTTGAAGTAAAACATGAACTCAAAAGGATCATGAATACAAAGAGTCAATAGGAAAATACTAAAATAAACTAACAAACTGACTAAGCTATACTGGCATCCCTGCCCTTAGACCCCCCTTCGCGGTAAGGAAAAACTCCTAAAAAACAGGATTCTGGAAAAAATGAAGAAACCTCAGGGGTGCCCACATGAAGGAGGGATCCTCCCCCAGGACGGACAGGCGATTTACCAGAACTCATAGAGAAGAATTAAAATGAGAGTAAAATGAAGTAAATGCTTCGTTGATTTCTGCGGGATCAATAGTCAGTGTGCCATCTTTTTTTGTTATTTGGGGGATAAGTTGAGCAGCTGAGCAACACTTCAGTTGGTGTGCTAAGAATCGTCCAGCTTTGTCGCCGTGTTCATAGAGGTATCCCTGGGATTTTAACAGGAGCTGTTCTGTTTTATCAGTTGACATCAAATTATATTTTGTTTGAAGGTCTAGTCTCTTTTTATAGAGTTCGGGGGAGGGAGAAGCAGAATACTGAGCATCCACTTTAGATATAGATTTAAGAAGCTCTTATTGTGTAGCCCTTTTCATTTTGTTTATTTTAGCTGAATATGAAATAATCTCACCCCTAATAACAGCCTTTAATGTTTCCTAGAGGATAGAAGGGGAGATGTCGTCTTTTTGGTTAGTTTCTATGAAGTCGTCTATTCTTTTGGATATCATTTTGCAAAAGCTATCTTCAGCCAAGAGGTTTCTGTCAAACTTCCAGGGGGGGCGTTCCAATTTATAGTAAGGAAACACAAGATCCAGAAGTACAGGAGCATGGTCAGATTCAATTATAGATGAGTATTCAACTTTTGAGGCAAATGAGAGAAGATTCTGGTCAATGTAAAAATAGTCTATTCGACTATATGAATGATGTACAGGGGAAAAAAAAGAATATGATTTACTTTGTGGATACAAAACACGCCAAGGGTCCACACATCCTATCTCGTTCATGAAATTTGATAGGAGTTTGGCTTTTTTGGAAAGGTTTGTTGATTTAGGATTGGAACGATCAAGTGTTGGATTTATTACACAGTTCAAGTCTCCACCGAAAATTAACTGGTGTGAGTTTAGGTCAGGAATCAATGACCTTACCTATGAATTTTTCATTGTCCCAATTTGGGGCGTAGATGTTGACCAAAACCACAGGCTTATGATACAGGAGCCCAGACACTAACACAAATCGCCCTTGAGGGTCTGGAATAATGGTGGTTACAGCAAACTGAATTTTTTTATGAATTAGTATGACTGTTCCGCAGGTTTTAGAATTAAGATTAGAATGAAATATATTACCAACCCAACTTTTTTTAAGTCTAACTTGGTCTTTAACCTGTAAGTGAGTTTCCTGAAGAAAGGCAATATCACATTTCAAATGTTTAAGGTGATTAAATATTCTAGCTCGTTTAACAGGTCCATTTAAACCTTTTACATTCCAAGTAATGAAACGTACAGCAGCTCCTCCTGCATTAACACTGTTCACCATATAAAAAATAAAAGAGAAAAAGACCCAGAAGTGACACCCAGGATGCACACCTTATTAATCACTTTATCAAAGCAAAAAAGCAGTCTATGCTGCAGAAAAGTGATGATGTCCCCTTCCCCACCCTTAAACAAAACCCTGTTTAGACCTAAATTAAGAACTAAGCCTATACCTGTCCTTCTCCATGAGGCAAGCTGCAGGCTAAACACTATATTTCCTACGAACTTCTGGAAGCACATGTCCTTATGTTATGCATAGGGCCCCCAGCTCTTTGAAATAGAACATAAGCACTAAAGCGCAGATAATCATTAGTGAACAACTGAAGTGTTAACTAATTATTTAAAAGGGAAAATAAATAAATAAATAAATAAATAAATAAATAAATAAATAAATAAATAAATAAATAAATGAATAATAATGACAATTGAAAAAAAAAATAGACAAATTTAAGCTGCAGAATTGTAGACCACTAATCATATCTTGGCATGTGTATAAATGTCAGATCCTAAGGCTGAACATTTTTAAAAACATTTAAAGAATAAAAAAAAAACCTAAGAACGAAAAATCTAATATTATAATAATAGTAAAATAAAACACACACATACACACGCATGAATAAACTAAGAGTCCCCACGCACGACTGTGGTTAGGTCAGTTGGTGGTTTTTGGCTCAAGATTTATAGCATTAAATATTCAAACCTCGAGTCCAGCGTCAACATGCTCAAATTTCTGGTTGTAAAATTTCTGCGCTTCATCAGGCGAGTCGAACATCAGTACGTTGTTGTCAAACATCACTCGCAGCCGGGCTGGGTAGAGCAGCTGGAATTTGACGTTCTTCTGGTACAGCGCTCGTTTGACGCCGTTAAACGCGGCTCTCTTCTTGGCCAGCGCCGCGCTGACATCCTGGTAAACTCTGACGGTGGCACCTTGGTACTTCAGCTCGTGACTCCGGGCCCAGCACAGCAGCCCAGTGCTGGAACCTAGAAAAGCAGACCAGGAACGTGCGAGGGGATGATCTTTGGCCGGGTTTGGAGGTCGGGGTCCGGTGCGCTCTCTCAAGCTCAGGTGGTGCGGGGAAAACTTCGGGTCCCATCAGCTGCATCAGCACATCCGACATGAACTTCACGGGGTCTTTGCCGTTTTCGCTGCCTTCGGGGATGTTCAGGATGCGGATATTAGATCTCCGTGAGCGATTTTCCAGGTCTTCACATCGATCCAAAAGCTCCTGATTGTGATTTTGGAGCATTCTGATGGCAGATTCCGCAACGGTGAGCCGCTCAAAGTTATCGCCGGCAACCCTTTCCACAGAGGTAAGATGGCTCTGGAAGGAGTTGAGAGTTGTTTGTAGTGAATCCAAAGAGGATTGTATTGGTTTGATGGCCATTTCAATGTCCTCCTTCAGTGAGGTTCTCTGTTTTGTGCACTCAGCCGCTAGTTGGTCCATAATGTCTGCACCAGCTGCATCGCGCGGCAGGAGGGGGGTCCCAGACGCTCCTTCGGTGCTCGGAGAGTTGCTAGCTGTGAAAGATGCTAGCTTAGCCGCTGCGCGCGTGGCCGGGGTTTGCACGCTGTTGGCCGACTTGGCAGTTTTAGAGTTATTCATTCTTACCAAGAGAGCTTGATACTACCACAACTAGATATATACTCCTCCCCCCTGCAAAAGAGTGCAGACGCTTTTTTCCCTGCTCCTGCTGCTTCCTGCTTTATTTGCTTTTTAATCATTTAATTAATCATTTTTAATCATTTTACTTCTTCCACACATCCTGGAATATCAGACTGGTCATCCTTTTTTGTGACTTCCACCTATACAAATCAATATTTTTGACAAGCCAGCGACATATCCGGAAGAGGAAGAAAAACAAACTCCCACTGTGAACGCTGTCGGATCTACCAACAAGAAATAAAAGAACTACAAACAAGGATATTTACTTTGGAAACTGAAAATGGACTTCACAAGACTCTTCCAGTAACATCGGGTGGTAAGAAGCCTGCTCTTACTACAAACGAGAAGAATAATAGTGACATAGACCTGAGTGATGTTGTGTCCTTTCCAAAACTTTGTGCGGAGGAACTCTGTGTTAAGCCAAAGCGTAAAGACGACAGAACATCCGAAATAAAGCTCACAAACAGATTTTTACCCCTAACACAATGTGATATTGAAGAACACAGTGAAATTGGACCACAGAGTCATAATGTTGGCAACAAAGCACAGGCAGAAAGAAAATCTGTGCCAAACGTCAAGGTCAGAGATACGCTGCTGCTTGGAGATGGCGCTATCAGTGGAGTCAGCCACAGAAGACTGCAAACTTTATGTTGCCCAAGTTCTACTGTTCCAGTGATTACAGGACTCTTATCTAAAGTTTTGTACCAAGGAGTTAAACGAATAATCATCCATGTAGGTGCTGTCGATATCAGAAAAGAACAGTCCGAACGTTTGAAAAAGGACTTCATGAAGATATTTGAAGAGATTGACAAAGTCGAGGTTGAAGCATTCATCAGTGGACCTCTTCCTAACATCGATGGGGTGTCACTCAAGTTCAGCCGGCTGTTTCAGCTGAACAATTGGCTCTCCAGAGAGTGTGCTTCTAGAGGACTCCATTACATTGAGAACTTCAATACATTCTGGAAGCGAAAGGACCTATTCATGGGAAGAGGCCCACACCTGAACAGAGGTGGAGCAAGAGAGTTAGTGAAGAACCTCCTCCACGCTCTGGGGCATAGAGGCCAAGGCCCTGAAAAGGCAGTAAGGAAGGACCGAGCCAGTGTCCCAGGAACCACAGCACAACGGCAACAACAACTAACTCCACCACCACCGGTCAAAGACTTGGATCCGGCAGCACCAGCACCACAACCGCCTCCATCTAAGGACTCAGCTCCACCAGCATTACAGCAACCATCTTCATCTAAGGACTCACCTGCACCAGCACCACAACAACTACCGCCAGCTAAGGACCCAGCTGCAGAACCACAACAACAACCACCAGATTTGGCCCCAGAAATTCCACCATCTGACCAGCTGTGGGCGCCCCCTGCTACATCTACTCCCAGTGAAGACTCACTTTCCTTTTCGTCCCCCCCACTTTCACCCATGGCCCTACCTAGCCATTTTGATAGCCTCATTAAGTCAGGAATTAAGATGGCTCCCCTAACACCTGTGAGCCTCACACCACACAGGAGCTCTCCTACCCCTCCAGCGCCCCCTCCTTATCCTTCACCCAAAGTCCCTCCAACACGTCCTTCATCCAAACCCCCTCCAACACGCCCCCTCCGTCGTTCACCCAAATCCCGTCCAGCTCCCACTCCTCCCGGTCCATCACCCAAACTATCCTCAACTCGACCTCTCCTGCGCGCCTCTAGAGGTGCTATTCCCCGGAGCTAGGATGAAACGGGCCCCCAGTGTCCTAGGAAAGGTTATGTCAAACTGGGGCCCTGTGATGAACAGCTTCCTTCTGGTGCTATACCTGCGGTTGCACCACGTAGAATGCAAAAAAGGGCAGTTAGATTGTCCAATCAAAGAAATCTAGTTCACATCCCTTGCAAGAAGGTTTTGACCAGTCCCAAGGAAACTAAGCTCAAACTTGCTGCACTCAATGTCAGATCTTTATGCAACAAATCATTTTTAATCAATAATCTTATCTCTTCTTTTAATCTTGATTTTATGTTATTAACTGAAACATGGCTTGACAAAAACACAGGAAACATAGTTCTAGTCGAATCAACTCCCCCCAACTACAAACATGAATCGGAAATAAGAGAAAATAAAAAGGGTGGAGGCGTTTCTGCACTGTTTAGAGATAATATTGCAACCCGCAGACTATCATTTGGTGTGTTTTCATCATTTGAGTATGTGTCCTTTAAGATTGAGCTAAAACAAACTCCTCCCTTACTCTGCATAGTTATGTACAAACCTCCTCAGCACAGCCAAAGTTTTATTGATGATTTCACTGAAATGCTCTCAGTTGTATGCACAGACTTTGATGGTCTAGTCATTACAGGTGATTTTAATGTTCATGTTGATAATGTCAATGACAGAAATGCAAAAGAGCTCAATGCTGTCCTTGAAACCTTTGGTCTAATTCAGCATGTGAGTTGCCCCACCCACAGCAGAGGGCACACTCTGGACCTGCTCATCACAAGGGGGGTTATTATTTACAATGTCAGTGTGGTTGATGTCGCCCTCTCTGATCATTTCTGTGTATTCTTTGACCTGTCTGTTGCTCCCAAACCACCGCCTGGCCCTGCAGTTGTCCAAGGGAGACAAATAAATGAGAGCACTAGGGCACAGTTTGTAGAAATGATAAACCCTGAAAACGCCTCTGGTGCCAATGTTGATGAAATGTTGAATTCTGTTACTTCTAGCATCTTGAATGTTCTGGATGCCATTGCCCCCATGAAAGTTAAATTGAGAAAACATAGACAGAAAGCTCCCTGGAGGAATGATGATCTAGTCAGGGCACAGAAACAACAGTGCCGCAGAGCCGAGCGAAAGTGGCGCAAGTCAAAACTCCAGGTTCATTATGGAATATATAAGGCGGAGTTGTACGCTTACAACCAGATCTTATGCAGAACAAGGGAAAGGTACTTCTCTGAAATAATTGGAAGTTGCAGCAGCAACTCTCGTATCCTGTTCACTACAGTTAACAGATTAACTAACCCTCCAACCCAGCTACCAATAGAACTGGTTTGTACACCTAAATGTAATGAGTTTGCTGTATTTTTCAATGACAAGGTTCAGGGCATTAAAAAAGCCATCAACTCCACAACACATATAACTATCCAACGGCCACCTACTCACTCTAAGCTGACTCACTTTTTACCTGTCACTGACCAAACTGTCCAAGAGACCATCACCCGTCTGAGCTCGTCTACATGCTGCCTTGATGTGTTACCCACTAGATTTCTAAAGTCTGTCTTGAACAGTGTGTTGCCATCAATTACTCAAATAGTTAACATGTCTCTTCAATCTGGAATATTTCCAGAGGCCTTAAAAACTGCAGTCATTAAACCCCTCCTGAAAAAGAGCGGTCTTGATCCCACTGTACTGAATAATTACAGACCTATCTCTAATCTGCCATTTTTAGGAAAAGTCCTTGAAAAAGTTGTCTACCAACAGCTCACTGACTTTCTCTTATTAAACAATTCATTTGATGTTTTCCAGTCAGGTTTTAGGCCCCATCATAGCACAGAAACTGCTCTTATCAAGGTAACCAATGACATCCGCCTGAACACTGATGATGGAAAAGTCTCTGTCTTAATCCTGCTAGACCTGAGCGCTGCCTTTGATACTGTTGATCATGGGATCCTTTTGCACAGACTCCAAGACTGGGTTGGCATCTCTGGATCTGCCCTAAGTTGGTTCAAGTCTTATCTAGAAGACAGGAAATACTTTGTTGAAATTGGTAGTTGTGTCTCAGACTACATGGGCTTGAATTGTGGTGTGCCCCAGGGATCGATCCTGGGACCCCTTCTGTTCAACCTCTACATGCTGCCACTAGGGCAGTTAATACGCAGTAATAACATTTCTTATCACAACTATGCAGATGATACTCAGATCTATGTGTCACTGACAACAGGTGAATATGGGCCAGTGGATTCACTCAACCACTGCCTCCAACAGATCAGCGCGTGGATGCAGAACAACTTTCTCCAGCTAAACTCAGACAAGACCGAAGTTATTGTTTTTGGCCCACAGAAACAAAGAGAAAGTGTCAGCAGCTACCTTCATTCTCTGTCTTTTAAACCCTCAAATCAAGTCAGAAATCTAGGGGTAATCATGGACTCTGACCTGAACTTTAACAGCCATATCAAGTCAGTAACATCAGCGGCATTTTACCATCTGAAAAACATTGCCAAAATCAAAAACATAATGTCAAAGCGAGACCTGGAGATACTTATTCATGCATTTGTCTCCAGTAGGTTAGACTACTGTAACGGCCTGCTCACTAGCCTCTCCAAACGAGCTGTAAAACAGCTTCAGTACATCCAGAATGCTGCTGCTCGAGTCCTGACCAAAACCAGGAAGTATGATCACATTAGTCCTGTGCTCAGGTCTCTGCACTGGCTCCCTGTACCTCAAAGAATAGACTTCAAAGCAGCTCTGCTTGTGTACAAGTCTCTCCATGGCCACGCACCAAAGTACATCTCTGACATGTTAGTGCCATATGAACCATCTCGTACTCTGAGGACCTCAGGGTCCGGCCTCCTGTTGATTCCCAGAGTCAGAACTAAACAAGGGGAATCAGCGTTTCAATATTCTGCAGCTAAAATCTGGAACAGCCTCCCTGAAGCCGTAAGACAGGCCTCTTCTGTGTTCATGTTCAAATCTAGACTTAAAACATTTCTGTTTAGCCGTGTATATGACTGAAAGGTCCTATCTGCACTTTTCTTTCCTTCCTTTCTTTTTAAATCTTTTTTTTTCTTTTCTTTTAAAGTAAATTTTATGTTGATTATTTCTATGATGTATTGTGATTTTAATGCATTTTTCTGTTTTGTGAAGCACCTTGAATTACTTTGTGTACGAATTGTGCTATACAAATAAACTTGCCTTGCCTTGCCTATACCAAAGTTTGAGCAGTGAAATGTCATAAAGAAGGGTTAACAAAAGAAATGAGCCGGGAGCCTTTTCCTATGCGTCCTCTCCCTACATGTCACAACCGGAAGTCCTCTAGCAGCCTTTTAAAACAAATAGTTCTTGTTATTAAATTTAATTTAAACAAATTAACATTAAATAATCTCTGAATACTAACTAGTCTGACAATAAGCCTGTCCAAAGAGGAATGTTTTCAGTCTAACTTTTTTTTTTTTTTTTTAACTTGTCCTGTCCAACAGCTGGGCAAACAGATGAGAGCTGAAGGCCTCTTGTGTTGGACATATTTTACTTTAACAACAGGGGTTATGAATCTACAGACAAACCAGAGGAATGTCTGAATAAACCCCTTTTGTAGTTGAGGCCAAACTTTATTAAATTCCATCATATTAGAAAATCTTTGGTGCTGGACCGGACGGAAAAGGAAAGGAGGGAAGAAGAGAGAGGGATGTTAGAGAGGAGGGGGGAGAGGAGGGTGATAATAGGAGGGGGGGGGGGTAGAACCATGAAGCAGCCTAAAGCAACAACTTTACTGGATGTTTATCATTACGGTAAGGTTCAAGTGTAATACAGATCTCAAAGGGCGGGGCCTGTCCACACACACATTCAGATGTTATAAACACACCTGTTAACTGCAAAGATGTCCACATGTCAACATGTAGACAAAACATGCACACAATACAGATATTGTTCACACACGCATACTTATGCCTTTAAACCAACTATTGTAAAATATTTCATTCATTCAATCCTGCAAATTATTAGTATAAAGGTGAGCTAACACCTGTGCTCAGGTGAGTGTTTAAGTTCTTCTAAATGAATGGTGGAATGTGAAAAGAAGGAGGGAGGGGTGACCAGCCATCCCCACACCCAGACCCCCACCGCAGCAGCAGCGGCAGCCGGAACTCCCAACGCCACTCGGCAGCAGGCAGAGAACAACCACCCCCCGGGCGACCACATCCGCCACCCAGGCCAGGGCCAGCAGGACCACCACGAGGTCCCCAGAGCCAGAGAGCAGGGAGGCATGGGGGGAAGAGAGCGCCGCCCCAGCCCAACCAGGGGAGCAGCCCCCCCGCCGCGCCGGGAGGGCCCAACCCAGGCCCCCACCCAAGAAGAGCGCCCACAGCCCCAGACGGGCACCTCGTCACCACCCAGGAGTTCTGGGTATCCCCCCGCCCCAACCCCAGGTACGAGCCAGGACCCCCCAAGGGAGACCCGCTCTGCACTCCAGGCAGCCACCCACCCGGCCTACGGTTGGTCCAGGAAGGAGCAAGGCAGGGGACAGCCGGCCCCGCCCAGGAGGGGGGCACCCCGGAGAGAAGAAGGGCCCACAAGGGTTGTTGTTAACATGGCCACAGTTGGAATGTGGGCGGGGGGCCAGCGCCCAGGGGCAAAAACCCGAACCCACCCCACAAGGAAACGGGACACCCCTGGCTCAGGTGTAGTGTGAACTCCCTCCCTGCGCGGAGAGGGCCCCGCCGGGCCCAGGAAACCGGCACCCAGGGGACACGGCCGCCGCTGCCAAGGGCCCAGTACCCCCCACCAGGGATGGGGTAGGGGACAGACGGACCTTGGGCCCACCTTTCTTGTATAATGTGTGTGCTTGTGTTCGTAAGGGTGTATGTGTGCATGTGTGTGTGTTTGTGTTTGAATGTATATTATGAGAAGTAAAAAGGTGTGTGTACTAGGGGGGTGTAATTAAAATTGGTGGGTAGGGCACAGAGAGGACATTCCCTGATTACTCACAGTAATGTCCCCTCACCCTCCCCACCAAGGGTCCCTAAATATCTAAGGTGCGGTTAAAATTGGCGGGTAGGGTGCTAGGAGGACATCTGCTGCTTGCTGGCAGTGATGTCCAAGTCTAACTAGAAGTGCTGCAGGGTTTTGACCATTCCAAACTTATTTAATAAAAACTTTATATCTATATGTATGAATATGCAGTATATAAAGTTCAAAATACAAACAATGCAGTTCCTTAAATCTCCACTGACTGCTGGTTTCAGTCTAACTTTGAATGTAGAAACTGAATCTGCCTCTCTTACGTGAGCTGGGAGTTTATTCCATAAAACAGGGGCTTGGTGGCTAAACGCTCTACCTCCAACTGTACTTTTACTAATTCTAGGAACCACAAGCAGTCCTGCATTTAGTGAGTGAAGTGTTCTGATTGGATGGTAAGGTCCTTAATATAGGATGGGGCCATTCCATGTAAGGCCTTATAGGTTAACAGGAGGATCTTGAACTTAATTCTAGAATCAACTGGGAGCCAATGGAGTGAAACTAACACAGGAGTGATGTGATCTCTTCTGCTAGTTCCTGCTAACAATCTAGCTGCTGTGTTCTGAACAAGCTGGAGACTTCTTAAGGAACTCTTAGGACACGCTGCTAACAAGGAGTTACAGTAATCCAGCCTCGACGTAACAAATGCATGGATGAGTTTTTCAGCATCACTCTTAGAAAGTAAATTTCTGATCTTAGCAATATTCCGCAGGTGAAAAAATGCAGTTCTACACGCCTGAGATATGTGAGCCTTAAATGATAAATCCTGGTCAAATAAGACCCCAAGGTTTCTAACTGTGGAATTGGGGGCTATACTTCCACCATCCAGGGAGACTATCTGAGCAGACAGAGCATCTCTCAGGTTTTTAGGATCTAGTATAATAACCTCAGTTTTTTCTGGGTTCAAGAGGAGGTAATTAATTGTCATCCAGGTCTTGATGTCACTGATGCAGGCGTTCAGTTTCTCTATATTGTCATTCTGGTCAGGTTTCATGGATAAATACAACTGAGTATCGTCGGCATAACAATGAAAATTAATGCTGTGTTTCCTGATTATGTTCCCTAGGGGTAGCATATAAAGCGTAAACAGGATGGGTCCTAAGACTGAGCCCTGTGGGACTCCGTAGTTAACTCGAGTGCACTGAGAGGAATGTCCATTTACATTAACAAACTGATACCTATCTGACAGATAGGATTTAAACCACTGGAGAGCAGATCCTCTGATCCCTATGTCATGCTCTAATCTATGGAGTAAAATACTGTGGTCGATAGTGTCAAAAGCTGCGCTGAGGTCTAACAGGACAAGAATAGAAAGTAGTCCCTTTTCTGAAGCCAATAACAAGTCATTAGAGACTCTAACTAGTGCAGTTTCCGTACTGTGGTGGGGTCTAAACCCCGACTGAAAGTCTTCAAAGTGGCTGTTGTCCTGTAGGTGGCAGTAAAGCTGCTTAACTACAACTCTTTCTAGGATTTTAGAAATAAAGGGCAGGTTTGATATCGGTCTATAGTTGGCCAAGATGTTAGGATCCAAACTGGGCTTTTTCAGAAGAGGTTTAACAACTGCATATTTAAAAGACTGTGGCACGTAACCCGTTTCCAGAGAGGTATTTATCATTGTTAATATGGAATCATTAATTAGGGGAAAAGTTTCTTTAAAAAGTCTAGTGGGAATTGGGTCTAACAGACACGTTGAGGATTTGGAGGACGTAATAATTGATGCTATTTCTGCTTGATCCACAATAGTGAAGCAGTCTAATGTTACAGAGGTTTCTATGGATGCCTCCACTTCTACCGCTTCAGCCTGCTCTGGGCTGATAGTAGGAATAACTTGATTTAACTTATGTCTAATATTTGAGATTTTACTATGGAAAAATGTAAGAAAATCATCAGAGCTGAGAGAAACAGGAACATGTGGTTCTACTGAGCTCTGACTGCGAGTTAATTTAGCAATAGTGCTAAAAAAGAAATCTGGGATTGTTTCCATTCTCTGATATTAAGGTTGAATAGTACTGGCTTCTAGCTCTACGCAGAGCTTTTTTATAATTTAATAGGCTATGTATCCAGATGTTCAGAGACTGCTCTGAACCGGAGCGGTGCCATTGTCTTTCCAACTTACGGGTTTCTTGTTTAAGAGAACGTGTTTCAGCATTAAACCACGGTGCTACTCGGTTTTGTCTAACGAACTTAGGTTTCAGGGGGGCAACAACATGGAGTGTACTCCTGAGGGCTTGTAAGGCATCATTAACAAATTGGTCATTTATACTAGGACTGATGCTATGGGAGCTGGTCTCAGAGTATTTTCTCAGAATGTCACTAAGTACTGGCTGAACTGTGAGTTTAAACTCAGGCACAGAACGGTCAGTTAAGGGCTTCCCCCAAAATGCGCTCCAATCCACAAAACCAACGCCGTTTTCTGGGCACCATCTAGAAAGCCAGCGGTTGAATGATGAAAAGCGGCTGTACATTTCATCACTGACTAAGTTCGGCAGGGGACCAGAGAAAATTACAGTGTCGGACATCGTCTTAGCCAGTTTACACACCGAAGCTACGTTTAACTTAACCACCTCTGATTGTCTCCGTCGGGCATCATTACCGCCTGCGTGAATCACGACTCGACGGAACCTGGACTTACTCTGAGCTAACATACTAAGGTTCCCCTCGATGTCACCAACTCTGGCCCCCGGATAACACCTGACTGTAGCCGCTGGGAGCTCCACGTTTCTAACTTCAGAAGAGCCTATAACCAGAGTTGAGGGTTCAGCAGGTGTGTCGCTGAGGGGGGAGAACGTATTACTAATGTGGAGTCTCGGGTGCTCTAAGTTTTTGCGTTTAGCACTATGTTTCCTCCCAACCGGTGCAACCCCCTGTGTATTTCCCGGCTGCTGGGAAGGCGGTGGGGTGCTAACTGAGTTAGCCCTGCAGCGCGGCCCGCGCTACGAGTAACGGCCTGGCTAGCCGGCTTAGCTTCTACTGTGCGGAGCCGCGCTTCTAACTGCTCTAATGCTACTGTTAGGTACCGGGGCCAGGGCAGCTTGTTTTGTTTCCATTCACTTCCGGTTTTATTTTGACATTTCCGGTGACTGGTTCCTCATCACACTTGTTGTCTTTACGTTCATTCATTGTTCGCACCTGGGTACGCACCTGTTTCCCATTCACTGTTGTGTATATATTCTATTCTTATCGCTGGATCGTTTTGATTTCTACTTTGAGTTCGAGTTTGATTAGAATTGATTAGAAGTAAATCTTTGGTAAACCTACCTTCTGGCGTCCTGCGCTTGTGTCCAAACACCCACCCTGACAGCTACACTGTAGCTATTAATAATGTACGTGTAGACTACTGGTCCCCTACTGACCATGCCCACCTATGGGGTCTGCAAACAAATTATATCAAAGTGCTCTAGGATGCCCATAAAAACTACACTAATTGTGTAGGATGGTTTGAGCGAGGAGTGAAAGAAGCCATCTTTGTCAAGAAGGATAAACCTTCTCTTAATAAGAATGGTGGTCTCAGGTTTATTCTTCCATCCATCTACGGCAGTGTTTTGAAACCAAAACAAACCAGACCAGTTTCACCTGAGTCGTTAACCTCTTAAAGAGATGACCAACTTGGAGAGTGAGTCACTGGCTCCCCAACCCCCAGCTGAGGACAAAGGACTATTAACGACCCGAAACCATGTAGGCTAAGTGGACAATACCATCCAGTTTCAGGTCTGACTCCTCCCCCATGAGCGCATATATACCAGCTCTTAGACCAGCTAATTCAGAATTGACAAAGCCTCTTGGATAAGAGGTGAAACGTCTTCTAACTTAAAAACCAAGTCCAGATTACATCCCCTAAACCTACTACAATGGAACCAACCTGGATGAATGAGAGTCTTCATAGACATACACTAATTGTGTAGCTGTATTTTAGAAAAATAACTTAAGGGACAAAGGTTGTTTTTTTTTACTTTTGGTTTTAGAAATTTACGATTTTACTTTATTTTAAACAAGTACATTTTCACATTTTCAGAAGAGATTTGCAAAACAGACATACGATTCATGATTTTGGAGGATAAATAATAATACAAAATAATTTTTTTTTTAAAAGAAGTTAGAACCCATTTTAACAGCAAACTGCTCTCAGACAATGTTTGATTAGAATCTTTTATGTTTAATTAATGAAAAAAATGTTTTCATTTCTCTGTAATTTGCAGTCATCTCTGTCTTTATTTTCTTTTTTCTGTCATCCATCCATTTTCTCCTGTTTATCTGGGGTCAGGTCATGGGGGAGGCAGTCTAAAAAAACATTTTTTGGTTTCTAAAATGTCGGTTTAATCAGGGATCACAGATAACAAATAAAAACAATCAGTCACATAAAAAGCAGCATAGCATAGATCACCATAAGACACAGAACAAAGAACATTGTTAAAGCACCAGATCATCAGAGCAGACCATCTGTCTCAATGCCTGCTGTGAGGCTGAATGAGGAGAATCCTCCAAGCTGCAGATATCCATTTTTATATTCATTCGTGCACTAAACCTCTTCCTCTCAGCAGCAGCAGTTGGAGCATAAAGGTTCACTAAAATCACAGAAAAACACTCAAATACAAATCTGACCAGAGAAACTCTTCCATCAATCAGATGTTCTGCTTCCATGGAAACTGGAGCACCTGGAGAACAAATAACCCCCCCCCCTCCACTAGCTGAGGTGTGATGGTTCAGAAGGATCTCACCATCCCTCTCTCTGTTCCAGTCCCCCCCAGACTGGGACCACTGGGGGTCTCCTGAAGAAAGAAAACATCCAGGTGTTTGGGCCTCATAGTCCCAAAGAGCAGAGCTCTCTTTAAGGTTCTCTGGCACCAAGAACATTTAAACTCCCCACTTTAGAAGAATCCATGAGATAAGAGGAGAAAAAACAATAAATGAGGAAAATAAACAGAACAACAAACCCATCTGAATTTAAAAAACAAGTTGTTGTTGGCCCTGCCTTCGCCCACAAGTGACCCCAAAAGGGACAAACGGTACAGAAAATGAATGAATGAATGAAAAAAAAAGTTGTTGTTGGACTTTTTGCATCTGTATCCTCAGTCTGTAAATTTCCTGATCAGTCAGCTCAGACTCAGTCGTGTTTGATTAGGTGCTTAGACACATAAAAGCTTTCAAGTCAAGGAAATATGAGGGAATGTTCAGCTTCTTCAAACCTTTAGTTTGTCGTAGAAAAAGTTTGAACATGTGAGCGGGATACAGCTTCATGTCCTGACTAGCAGATAGCAAAGAGCTGCACTAAGATACTTCACTGCAGTCAGATACAGCCTTAAATAAATCGACACAAACCACAAGAGAATGAAAGAAAAAGAAACTTCCTGGTTGAGTGAACGTCAAAACGAAAAAAAACAAAGAAAACAGCTGCTACCCTTTTTTTTTAAGAAGACGAATATTTGGACACGCCTCCTCTGAGACCGCCAGTCTGCTTCCTTCAACTCCCAGATCCCCAGGCGTGGAGCCCCGCCTTCTCTGTTTCAGAGAGACCCCCACCTAGCCCCAATCCACGCACTTCGACGTCATTAATCCCCCCCTTCCACTTCTGACATGTTTACACACAGTTTTCATACGCAATTTTGCACAATTATTTCGGCACTCTTCATTACAGTTTACAGTTTATATTTGCACACCTGTATGTACTGTTTGTTTGTTTGTTTTTATTGTATTACGATGCTTTATTATTTTTCTCTTCCTCGCTGTTCTTGCACTGATGGCGATGCTTAAATCTCATTGTACTATGCACAATGACAATAAAGCAAATCTAATCTAATCTAATCTAATCTTCCAGACCAGCATCACTGTCATCCACCACACACTCCTTAGACACCAACTCAGAGCC